>JADRCD010235408.1:0-23632 GCA_019843815.1 Montemys delectorum
GAGAATAGAAACATTTCTCTGCATCTCCTTCTTGACCATGGGCAGTGATGTAACCAATGGTATTAAAAATGTAGTACTTGGCTCTTTTGTTATAATGCCCTGAAACATTGAATTCTTAATTGAAACTTTTGTCCCTTATGTCACTTTTCTGAGGACATTTTATCAAAAAAAAAAAAAAAAAAAGGAAAACAACCCAACTCACACACTGACAAAGAGGTCTAAGGAAGACTGATACTGCAGCATACTTAACCTTACATGACTGATGGGATAATTTAAAAACTCCATTAAAGAATTAATCATCAAGTATATGGCTTGTAAGATAAACTATGCAAAGAATATAAAATGAGAAACAAATCAATCCATGCAAACCAAATAGCAATAAGAGAAAATAATTGAAGTGTAATTCTCAGAAATTTAAAAATTATACTTTCATTTCACTTTTATTCTGAAAAAGAATGACAGGAAAAGAACTCTTGTAAGTAATAACTTTTAAATACTTTGAAATAAAATCATTGTAAGAGCATATCATAATCATGGGATATCAATTCAGAGATATAATTTAATTTAACTAGTCATCTTCATATAAGAAGAAAAATATCCTATGAATTGCCCACAAATAAGAAGTTGATTATTGAAAGAATAATATGAAACAATTCTTTTTTCACAAAAACAAAACAAAACAAAAAACCATATGAAACAGGAAACAGTAGACAAATTGCTGGGTGTTTTAGACTAACCCAACTCATTTGTAAGAAATCTAATATATTTTTTGGTATCTTTGCATTTTTGCTATATCTACTAATGAGATATACAATTAGAGTAATTTTGATGGTAAATGGTTTAGCTTATAACATATACTAGTTTTACAATTACATTTACCTAAACTTATAGATTTCCCATGATTTATTTATTTTTGACAAAGAGTATTTGTACCCAAAATGAGATATCTATCAATGGAGAAACCAGATATGCATTAACATATGCAAATAGGAGAATGCAAAGTTATAATTCAATTCATTACTACTTCAGCATGAACTAGCTTTCAGTGTGTAGCGAGGTTCATGGTGCAGCTACCAGTTATTCACAAATGATACCGGGGCAGAGGTGAGAAACACCAAGTACAAGAAACAATGAGCATGTAATTGTCCATGAAATAGACAAGAGAATTTGATGAGAGACAGGCCATTCTCAGGCAAGATGCAGTATTGACAGATAGGCTAGCTCACTTTCAGGACAAAGCACACTGTTCACTGGGTATCATAGGCTATCCACTCTTGCTTTCTATGTGTTTCCCCTTTTAATATACCAGATTGTAGCAGATTGATTGCAATAACACCTCCTTTTCAGCAGATATTTGAAAAAAAACTGAACAAAAAGAGTTAACTAGGATTAAGGAAGAATTTCCACAGCCAGTCTTTGACAACTGTGAGAATAAAATGAAGCTTCATATGACTTGAGGCACCTGCAGTGTAATAGTGCAGTAAAGCCAGACAAGTGAATAATGACTACCTAATAGTCGAGGTGTCTAACAAAATAACTAGAGCCAGAGACAGACCCAGTGAGGGTTTCAGCTATCCCTTATCCGATGGGCAGCCCAAAATCATCTCCATCTTCCTGGTTGGGGCAGGACAAGTAGTACAAAGCTGGTGGATCCTTGATTCACTTGACCCCTGATCCTTGGAGAGCTCAGAAATCTCAGTAAAGATTATTTCAGTCTTTGTATATTCTATGATCCTATAATAACTCCTAGATAAAGATGTCAGGTGGTGTTCTCCTCTCCTCAGGAGGCCCCTTCCTCTATTTGGAAGCTACACTTGTACTTAATCTTTTTTTTTTTTTTTTTTTTCTTAGTATGTTTTAATTAATCAGTGATTCTATGATTTTCTTTTTTCTTTTTCTTTTTCTTTTTTTTTTATTGTCAAGAGGACTCACTCAGTAAACTTCATTGGGGTGAGATAGTGAAATCAGGAAAAATTTCCTAAGGTCAAATTTCATTGATGATGAGTGTTTGGAATTCTGAGTCCTCAGAGCACATACAACAGGGTTGAAACAGAGCCTGTAGCACTAAAAACTATATTCTTACAAAGTGGGAAGTAGAACATTAATTAGAAAAGATTTCTGATATTTTAAAGTTGTCATTACACACACACACACACACGCTCAGACAGCTAGAACTCTAGCTCACCAAAAAATTAACAGGAACTTGATTATTCTTTGATTTTACTATCCTGGAAAAACTTTAGATACGTGAATTCCCAAACCCTAAGATAATGGCTTGTTTTATGACCTGCTAATTTGTGATCATTTCTTGAAACAATAATGGGAACTAATGGGAATAGTTACATGTAGTGATAACTGCAAGAAAGGTAAAGAAGTTTAAAATGAATTAATACGAAAGATTATAGTTGCTAAATTTGTTTTCAAAATCTCCTTACTCATAAATATATCTGGAGTAGCAGATGGTAGAACATAATTAAACTGATTATATAATTTTCAAAGTATGTTGTAAATGACATTTGCAATGATCCTTTTAAAAATTACTACTTATATTTATAAAGAAAATGAAATGGCAAACCCAATGTTAAAATCTTTTATAGAGATATGCTTCATTAGGGCATTTCTAATGGGGTGATGGAGGGTTGGGTCAGCAAGTACCACACAAACCTGAGGACTTGACCTTTATCCCCTGGTACCTAAGTAAGCAGGGAAATGATTGATAACACACAGCTGTCCCTTTCCTTCCACAGTAGTACCATGGCACACATGATTTCTCCCCTTAACATTGTGCACACACAGACACACATAATAATGATGATAACAATAACTGTAGCATTATACAAAAAATATATTTATGGAAAGTCATTTTCTTATGCCATAAATACTCGTGTGGGATTGGTTATATGATAAGATATGAATAACATTTAACTTGTCTATATATTGAGATTTTACAACTTACATTGTTGTCAAATTCTACTGTGTCTTTTGGCATATATTATATGTTATTTATATCTGTGCATTTATGTGTATTTATTTTATTTTGAAACTATCATTCCAGTGAATGAAGCAAGTTCTTTTATATAACCAGAACTTTCCCTCATTTATCAGTGCTAGATTCATTTTGATAATCCGTCTTGGAGGTGGCTGCATTTTCTTATTATTTGAGTTTAGTAGTGGAAGTATGAACATGTTATTCCCCTGCCGTTTTCCTCATGAAGAACGAGAACATTAATCACAGCTCCTTCATGAATGAGCTTCTAAATCCTTAGTTTATTCTCCTCAGTCATATTTCAGCATACTGCCTTATTTTCTGACATTGTATGCCATGTGAAAAATTAAAAGTAATTGTAGTAAATTAACTATATTTACATGATTTTTAGTACATTATTTGAGAATTTCATACAGGAATACAATCTTTTCCTTCCAATTCTTCCTATACTTCCTACAACTTTTTTTTTGTAGTTTCATGTAATCTTTATGTATTTTTAAATTTTTTTATTTTATCTTTGTGTGCATTCTGCTATAATGTATGGTTATGCTACACACACGTGACTAGTGCTTGAAGATTCCAAAGAAGGCATTGTATCCTCTGGAACTAGAGTTAAAGAGGTGAACTAGCAAGTAGATGCTGGGAATTTAATCCAGGACCTCTAAAAGAATGATGACTACTCATCACCTAACCACTGAGCCATATCTTTGGAAATTCATCTATTCACTGTTAAATCTACTAAGTCCACCATTTTTTCTTTTTTCTTTTTGTTTTTTTAACCTTTATTGCATTATGATGAGAAAAGTTACATGATTTCAGTTTATCTGAATTTTTTAACATTTAAAAACATATTTTAAGTAAATAGAATTAAATCACATTCTTGTTTCCCTTTTGTACCCCAGCTCCTCCCAGAGATCCCCCTTCAATACCGACAATATCTTTTTTGTCATATTCTTTAAAATTTATAAAATATTATAACAATAAAAATAAGTATTATAAAAGTTGTTTGATATAAAACAACAATCAATTTAACAGTCTTATGGACATACTCATCTACCATTTTTTTAAAAGAATTATCTCTTTAGATAAACTGAAATAGCTAACACTTCTATGTGTCTAAATTGATGGTATGGGGTTCAAAGTTGCTGTTATTTGTTAAGGTCTCTCCATTCTTAGAAATGAAAATTGAGACTAAGCTCTAGCTTCAGTCTGCTCAGCACCAGCTCTCCTCATTTCCTGCTGTGACTCAGTCCTGTGACTCACATGCCATTTCCATCATATTTTTCAATTCACCTTTTACTGTGAATTAAGATTCTCTTCCCAGTCCCTGAATCATAAAACAAATACTGACTTATGAACTATGTATAAATTTTTGCTGCTGAGGAATTGATTGTACATTTAATGTTTGGTTTTCTTTTACTATTTGGTTGTAATGAACATGGTTTATCACACCAGGCACATAGTCTACTCCTTGGCCTTTCTGATACATTTCATGGTATTAATAATTTGGCACAGTAACATCTCAAACCCATTACCACCCATTAGCATTTTCTGATCCATTCTTCTCTGCTGATCCACTTAGCTCATTCCTTGGAAATGGACCTAAATGACCTACATACTTTGACTACTTTACACATTGTCTCCAGGGATTAATAAAAGACCAAAGGAAATACCAGCAAGGACTGATGTCAAGACATTTAACAGCCTCTCTTCCTCTCTGCATTTAACTTCATGTTGACTCTGCCATTTAAAGTTTTATTACATTTAAGTTAGTTGAAAATGAAGGCAACTTTACCACAAAGAGACTCTTTTAAACAAACATAGATTTGGATGAAACACTAAATTTTAACATCTGGAAATGTCATTCCATGATTAATTTTAAATGAAATATGAAAGGTAGTCATAAGTGCACTTGATAATGAAACAGAACCACTTTGAATCTGCTCCAGTTCTGTTAACATGGCTCATCTCATCTTAATAAACATCCATCATCTCTCCACCATTTTCTTTTACTAATGATCAGTGAACAAAGAACAGACATACTTGATAGCATCACACACACACACACACACACACACACACACACAAATGAACTCTTCATTTGGATCATAAACAGTGTTCCCTCCAGGTCTGAAGAAAAGCAGTCTGAAGTGTGGTTCTAACTTATTCAAATGCAGCAGCTATACAATGACAAACTGATTAGAGTCACATGTAAGAAATATAACAAAAAGACTAAGCAAAATTCCCCTATTGGTCTGGCCCTCTGAGAGTTCAATTTTAATTAGTATTGAATTTGACAGAAGTACTCCATGGTTGTATAACTTCACATTTTAAGAGCCAATATCAGCACCTGCTCAAGAAGCCCATGGAAACACTGTGGTAATTGAAGCAGTTATGTTCCTTCTTCAGTACAGCACTACTATCAATATCCCTAATACAGCTACTGTGTTGCTAACCCAAATCTGCCAACTCACTGTTGCATTCTTGCCCACCATTCAACAGAGGAGAAGCAGGATGAATATGGATAACATTGGACACTTCAACAACCTGAAATTTTTATTTACAAAAAGGAAACTTACATAATTGTAGATTTACCCTGACCTGGGAGATGCCATGGGAGATACCACTGACAGTGATAAATTAGGAGCAGAGGTTCTCATCCTGTGGGTTGGGACCCCCTTGGGAGTCAAAAAAACCTTTTCAGAGGTTATCTAAAACCATAAGAAAACAAAGATACTTCCATTAAAATTCATAACAACAGTAAAACTACACTTGTAATTGACAGAAATACTAATTCTATGGTTGTGATCAGCAGAGTGCGAGGAACTGTAATAAAAGCTCACAGTATAAGGAAGGTTGAAAAGTACGGATTTAGAGGATTTAACCAGAACCACAAGTCCCCATCTCATTGGTGGTAAAACTAACAAGAGTGGAGGCAGTTTTATACCCACAAAGTTTGCTGTTTTTATCAAGTATCTCAATCACCTGGAACAGTTCTTCTGAGGAAATCCTTGAATGGAAGCTGCAGACTTAAGCTTCAATGTCTCTATAAATTCACTATAAAGTCTATAGGTCAAGGTTCCATATAAAAATGAGAACTCTTGCTACAAATTACAAAACCATACTGTGGACGGTAGTGTTCTGTCTATATTATCTGAAGCCAAAGCTTTATCTATGGCACCCATCTCCAGAAGGTGAATGGCAATGCTTACTAGAAGAACAGAGGTCAAAACTCCAGCACTTGGTTAAATACCTGACACATTCTCTAAAGTTTTTCCCCAATTCCAATGTAAGGAATATATATTCTTATTACTAACATATAACACACACATTTGTGCATATAATATTTAAGTCCGGTCTTAAAATTAGTCCGGACTTGTTTCAAATTCAATTTTTTGATGTTATTCTTACTTCTTTCATAATAGTTCCATTTATACAATCATGTCCTTCCATTTCTAATATATTAACAAACACTAAATTTTTCTGTTTTATACTCCATACCCTTCTAGATTTGCTTTTCAAGCTATTCTTTTTAAACAAAACTCTCAGATAGTACATTTGAGTGAGTTATCTCCTTCACAGAGACTAACTCTTTCCTATTTACAAATCCCCCTTACTTTATATACACTTTATAGTTACAGAGTAGAGAAGGAAATTTTTGCCTTTCCTTTGTTTTTCTTCTCTTCATAGCCCTCATTATGTAGTGGCCTATTATAGTACTTTGAATGTAAATGATCATTTGTTTTAATTGTTTAGGTAGATAGACAGATAGATAGATAGATAGATAGATAGATAGATAGATAGAGATAGACAGATAGATGATATAGATATATCAAGTATTTAATCAATTGTGTGTGAGTGTGTGAGTGTGTGTGTGTGTGTGTGTGTGCGTCTGTGTGCACGCGTGCACACGTGCGTTTGCATGCACAGGCATGCATGCATGTGTGCTTGCAAGTAATTATTTAAGTGGATTTATGTTTTCACCCATTTATTTCTTTGCACTACCTACTATATCTTTTTTCAATTTCTTAGACAGATTGCTTTTCCTTAGTGGAAAGAGGCTGCTGTCCCCTATGATGTCACCTGGCCATGCCTCACATGTTTTCTTTGTGTATGCAGATTGGGGAAATTACAGAAGATAGCAAGAAGACAAATGAAGAAAAGTAAGAAAGTAGTAAATAGTAAAAACAAACACACACAAAGATAGAGAGAGAGACAGAGACACAGAGAGACAGAGAGAGATGATGACAGAGAAAAGTCACTGTTTCTCTCCCTATGAAAATTACTCTCTCTCTACTTCTAAACATATGACTCCAAGTAAACATAACAATTAAATGCTCCATTCTCAAATATCATAGCAATGAGGATTAAGGTTGTAACACACAGTGTTAAAGAGGATATTTGTCTTGAGACCACATAACTTGATAGAGCTTCAGGTCTGACATCTGATCACCTTCTGAGCAGGAACACAGATGGATTAGGGCACTGGGAGAAGCTTAAGTTTAGGGGTGTCAGTTTTATTCAGCTTATTCCTGGAGACATTGTGCTGCTACTTCAACCTCTTTATTTTATTTTTTGTTCTTTTTTATATATGTTCAAAACATATTCAAGCAACTGAAATAATACATTGTTATTCAGAGTACAATTTGTAGAGAGATTTTTTGATGAACCATGTCAGTGAATTACTATAAATGCTAATATCAGACCCAATATGTTTATAAGTTACAAAATGGTTATTTACCTAATAATTGTTACTGTACCACTGGAAATCCTTGTGCTAAATATTTGATTAACACATGTCATTTGGAAAATTCTCTTCGTGTTTATTAAATACAATGTAGTTTCATGATTTCAGTAACAATTTAAATTAAACAATTCAAGTCTTTCATAAACATCTAAAATTCTAAAACATAATAAATAAAAATTACTGCACATTGCCATCTGCTTACTCTTTTATATAATGTATCACATTGCAATGTGCAACAGTAGTTTTCTTAGACTTCAGAATTAAGCTAGATTATTCTTTATTCATAAATAGTGAATGCTGACTTAGCTGTTATTGAAGTTCAAAAATCTATATTAAGAGGAAGTATAGAACAGTTTCAAAAGAATATGTGTACCGGTATCACGGGTGGCAGAGCTGGGGCGGTGGGAGGCGGCAGGGGCAGAAAAAGTGCCTAATGAATGGTCACACCACCACACTGTCTGCAGCCCACAGGGCCCGCGCTGCACAGAGAGGAGCCAGCGCCTCAGGTCTCTGATGGGCCTAGAGTTTAGAGTGAAAACTGAGAAGCAGAGCTCTAGAAGCATGGAGATGGAAATTCAGAAGGGCTGTGTGTGCCCTCAAGATGGGGGCGGGGGTGGTGTTCCGGTTTGGAGAAGAGAAAGAAGTCTGTGCTTCATACATTGGTGTACACAACAAGAAGTCTTTGGTTGCAGTGCTCCTGCAGAACATCATTCATTGTCCTGTGACAGTGTACTTGGCTTTCCAGTGACATTCATGGCCAGCCATAGTAAACAGCCTAGAAAATGAGATTATGAAAAAGTGAGTAAAATATACTTTAGGGGTCACAAGTGGACATTATAAGTAGTTTTTATTACCCTAAGATGTCAGAATGATAAAGTAACCCGGATAATGGTTGGTCATAGAGGATAAGCGGGAAACTTGTCCCAGGAGGGACAGTGACTTTTGTTTCTAACAAAGTTAATTTCAAAACAGAGGAGGAAAATGATGACCAAATTCCTTGTCACTGTTTGGAACAAGTGGACTTTAAAAGTGAGTCAGGAGATACGAGACAGACAGACAGTGGTGATGAACAGGCGGAAATCAGGGCAGTAAGCAGTGCCTGTCAGCCCTCTGGGAAATTCTTACCTGCTGAGAGTGAGGATGACTATGGATCACTCTTCTCCCAGGATAGTAGCACACTGTACAATGTAGCTATGAAAGCTATGACCCAGAGCCTTCTTTCCAGTCGACACATAAGCTCCAGGAAGAAGTCTCCAGCTTGGAAGCATTTCTTTATTTCCCCTCGAGATAGCACTAAAGCAATATGCACATACTGTATGAAAGAGTTCAGTAGGGACAAAAATGAAAAAGCCTTGAGCACAAGTTGCCTTGTGAGACATGTGAGGCGGGTCCTCCTTCTCCTCCTCATCTCTTCTGCTTCCACCACAGCCTGCAGACTGGGAAACCTTAGCACTGTGCTCTTGCCTGTCAGACTTGTCCAGAAAATGTCTTCCAAGAACCCATCCCCTGACCAAATAATGGAAGTGTCTGTGACTGTCGTGTCTTCTGAAGATGTGTTCCCCTGATGTATCTATCACTGAGAAGTATAGGAGAGAGGAGACTTTGGCAGGCTCCTCCCCCAACCTCTTCATGTTCCATTAGGATGACACTTCAGAAACCATGGCAGACAGAAACCTTTCCCTTCCCCAAAGCACATCTGACTTCAGGAGGAGGTCAGCCATCTGAAAGCACTTCTACTTGTCACCCTTTGATAGCTCCAAGACTGGCTGTGTCCACTGTATGAATGAGTTCAGTAGAGGGAAGAATGGGAAGGACCTGGGCACAAGATGTCTCGTCAGGCACATGTGGAGAGCACATCGATCCATTGTACTACAGGAGAGTAGGGAGAGCAAAGGCATCCCACCATTGTACCCTATGCCCCCAACCCTGTTGCCTGCCCTGAAACCCCCAGAAGGGGATCTCAATTCTGCATCATTGTCTCCAGGCAAACATGTCAAAGAGTCCCCTTCTGCCTCCTCATTCCCAGACAGGCTTTCTGAGGACCTATTGTCACACTAATCCTGGAGATGTGTCCCAGGAAGAAGTGTCCATGTTGTCATCCTCTGATGACTTGGGGGAGGCCTCTGTAGTGTCCTCTCAAGAGAAGCAGCCAGGAGACACAGTAAATCCAAGATTTTAATCAGGCACTGTCTTCTGACAAAATAAGAAGGTGGTGAGAAGACTGAGGTCAGAAGTCTGGCATCACTTTTTCCTGCCCCCCATGGACAGTCTGAAAGCAGTGTGCCGGTACTGTAACTGTGTTATTAGCCAGGGGAAGAAGGGAGATGTTGACACCAGTTGTTTGATGCAACACCTGTACAGATCCCACCCTGAGGTGGTTGGGATCTAGAAGGATTTTATGGGTGCAAGTTTGACTAACTCTCCATATGCCACTTTGGCTTCTGCAGAAAGCTCCTCCAAATTAACTGACTTGCCAGCAGTGGTCAGAAAAAAAAAAAAAACTATCAAGGTATGTTTCCTACTAATAGCAGGAAGACTTCAAAGCTATGGAATCATTTTTCTATTTGTTCAGCACACTCAACAAAGCTAGTGTGCCTGAACTGTGGCTAGACCATCAGTAGGGGCAAGAAGCCCACTAACATGGGCACCAGCTGTCTCTTGAGATATCTGCAGTGGTTCCATGGTCATGTACTCAAGAATGATATCTCAGAGGCCACTCTTTCCCATTCTCCAGGCATCCAGAGGCCTCTGGGCTTAGAGCTCTCAGGGGCTTCCTCTTTCCATAACTCCACAGAGAAGTTCTATGACTGTCATTCAGTTGCCATAAAAATCACAAGTCTCATAGCTGAAGTGATTGCACTTGACCTTCAGCCATACTTCCTTGTAGACAACATTGGTTTTAACAGGCTGCTCGAATACTTGAAACCTCAGTATTCTTTACCTTCCCCTTCCTACTTCTCTAGAACAGCTATCCCAGGTATGTATGATAATGTGAAACAGGTAATTATGTCACATCTGCAGGAAGCTGAGAGCATCATGGTCCACTTCATCTCTGGAATATGGATGAGTAGCCAGACTCATGAATACCTGACCCTTACAGCTCACTAGGTCACCTTTGCATCTGCTGTCCAACCATGTTGTGAGGACCACCATAGATGTGTCACAGATCGACTGTGACTATAGTGGAAATAGCATTCAGAAGCAGCTACAGTGTTGGTGGGAAGCCTGGATGACTTTCATTGGCCTTCAGATTGGCATCACTGTCACTGACAATCCAAGCATAGGGAAGATGCTGAGTGAGGTGAACACTCAAGTGTGCAATGCTTCAGTCACACAGTGAATCTGATTGTGAGTGAGGCTATCAAGCGCCAGAGGATGGTGCAGAACTTACTGAGTATTGCCTGGGAGCTGTGTAAATGGGTCCACACAGACCAAGAGAGAATTTATCAGAACTACCAAAAGTACGAGCTGCCACACCACCAGATGATCCAGGGTGTCCAAGCAGAGCACATCATTCCATATGCAGGACCGTCTGATTGAGCAGAAGAGGGCAGTTAACAAGGTATCCATTCAGTGCAACTTCAGAGAATTGATGGTCTGGGACCAGTCGGAGGTCATGCAGTCTATGTGTCACGTGCTGAGACCATTTGATGCTACAAGCCAAGAGATGAGTGCCCACATTTCTACGCTGAGCCAGGTCATCCTGGTGATCCACATCCTCAGAAGAAATGTTGAGATGCTACTTGAGGAGACAATGGACAATGACACCATGCTTAAGTCCCTGAAGGAAGCCATGGCAAGCCTCCTGTCTGCCATCTTCCATGATTCCAGGTACATCTTTGACACACTGCTGGACCCTTGCTACAAAGCTTCTCTAGTCACAGAGTAGGAGGCAGAGCAGTACAGGCAAGACTTAATCAGGGAACTAGAAATATTGAATTCTGCCTCAGAGAACACAGCCACCTCCAATGGCTGTGACTCAGGGTCCCCACTTAAAGACACTGGCACAGAGGAGAGCCTATGGTCACTTGCACCAATAAAGAAAGATTAGAGAGAGAAGCTAGCTAAAGACATGGTGCTTGCATATTTGGACGAAGAGGTGCTGGAACACAGCTGTGATCCACTTAACCTACTGGAACCTGAAGCAGTCATCGTGGCCTGGGCTGTCCCATTTCTGGGCTGTCCCCAAGTATATTCCCCTCAGAAAAACTGTTCAGCACACCCACGGAGGTTGGCAGCTCCAGCTTCATGATGGAGCAGTTTGAAAAGCTCATCTCAATATGCTTTCAGTATTGAACTCAGAGATGCAGCCACCAGACTGGAAATGTGCTTCAGAGTGCTAGCTATTGTACAAGGGTTGACTGGCCTGGCAGGGCCATGTAGGACACCAGACCAGGCATCTGGGAATACCTGCCAGTTCTCACCGTAATCTCCACATGTGCCCTTACTCTTCCTTCAGGCCAAGTGTCAAGGTGCATTTTCAGAAGCCCACTAGAAACAAAGTCTTGGCAATTATGAAATAGGATGATCAGGTTTAAAACTATAAAGTTTTGGTTTTTTTATTAAAGAAGGGATAGTAATCTGTTTTACTAGAATTGAAGGAAGATGTAAACAATTTTATTATGTAGAGTTTTTATTCAGTTGTGTAAAAACCACAAATCAGGTGCTGTATTTTAATTAAATATTTTAATTGCAACAAAACAGCTTTTGTGTCTGTTAAATGAAACCTGTAAATAGAAGGTGAAGGTTAAGTCATCCTGACTGAACAGTTCTCAACCATAGACTCCAAAAGTATGTCAGAGAGAGAATATTCTGGAAGCTGTTTATGTTATAGAACCAGGCATTTGAAAACAAAACTGAACTTGGGCATATCATGAAGTATCAGTAACAAGGCTAGTTGGTCATGAGAATGTTCCCATGTCAGGTGTTGCATTCAGGTTTTACATGGTTAGTTAACTCAGAGATATCCTGCTTATCATGAGCTCCTTGAAATTGGATCCACTTTTTAAAGTCATGCTTAGGACTTGACCAGTGCATGATATGACACGTTTACAACAGATGGCCTGTTGATCAAATCTCCATGCCTCCAATTTATTGTTGCCTCTCTATACAATAAAGCTATCTTGTAAGAAGTTTGCACTGATCGCCTCACAGTTTGACCAGACATAGATAAGATTCTACTTTGAGGAGGTGGCTTGTTGACAGGGAAAGCGCTTGTTTATTGCAGTCATGAGAAAGGCCTTAGGCATTTAGATTTTTTTTTCCTATAATAGGGACGCCTCGGCCATTGTTGGGACATTATAGAATCCCAAGGATACCAAAATGAACTACCAGCTGTCAGATTCTTTACTAGACTCCAAAGTTTTAATGTCTAAAAAAAAGTGTTTCATTTTCTCATTTCAAATCAATCAAATATTATGGGTGGAACAAATCACTCATTTGCCTCTGAACTTTTAGAAAAAAAAGTTTTGTTGAAATGCTGTATGTAGGCTCAGTCTGAATTTGTGTGGACTCTGCTTTAGTGTATTTATAAGTGATGAACTTGGATTCTGAAATTAACTTTTTTATTTGAGATTTTCTAAGAAAAAAAAAAAGGAATATGTGTAACAACTAAGGCTGAAGAATTTTTAAATTCCTAGTATTCAGGTAGTTGAGACCAAAGGATCACCACAAGTTCAAAACCAGTCTTAGCTACACAAAAAAGGCCTATGTTGAAATCCCCCATAAACTCTACAAAGATCATACAGTAATATTAAAGAAAGGGTTTTGTTGTTTAAAATCTAAATATTAGGCATCATGACTGATGGGCTCGGCGGCGACCGCGTCAAAAAGCATCACACACTAGGCCCAAACAGTTCCACAGTAAGAGGTTTAGTTGAGAGGGAGAGAGGGGGCAGTACTGCGGAAAGAGAGAGGAGGGAGAGAGAGAGAGAGAGAGAGAGAGAGAGAGAGAGAGAGAGAGAGAGAGAGAAAGGAATGTTCCTCGTATTTATATGAGTGGTGACACATGGCCAGGTAAAGGTAGGAGGCGATCCCAGTGGATTCTGGGAATATGGTGGCTGTTGCTCTGGCAACAGGTCTCTGAGACTCGCCCATGAGTCACCACAGGCTTTGGATGCTAACAATGACCCTTCTAAACAAAGCACAATTTGAGAAAATGTGTTCAGTACTGTTCATAAGAATCAAATAATCATTTTTGCCAAACCATAGATGACATCTATAATTATTTTAATTATAATAATTTAAAAGGCCAATTATTACTTTCTTTAATGTATTTTCAAATAATATGGAAAAATGTATCATAATATATATAAAAAGTTTGGATGGAATTAGACAAATCTAAGATATATGAGATAGCCTACAATTGTATTGAGATTTAGTTGAAGATATTTTAATACAAGTTATTGTGATCTTGGCATTTAAATGTTTATATCTTAATATTTTTCTGTTGTCATGTACTGATTTTTTTCTCCTTGATTTGAGTAGGTTATTTATGCATTACCTACACAGGAAATGTGTGATGATCAAAGAGAAGGAAATCTTTAAGCACAGAGTTCAGTAGCTATGTTCACGTCAGCTAGAACAGACTTGCTCACAAACATAGCTCTATTTCATAGAACATTTATTATCACAACAACTAAGTATACCTCAGCTTGGCAAACATGACAGAGTGCCAGCTATAAATATTAATAATAATTTCATCTTGCAAATATGTTTCCCTCAATATATTTGAATTTATCAAACAGAATTTTAGACTCAATAACCAATGACAGGATGTGGATATTTAATGTGAATTCTGAGTGAAATTATTATAAAAGCATCTTTACATCCCTAAGCATTTTATGAGATATCTCAAGACACCACACATCATTTTAATTTCTACATTGTTTCCCTTGTGTCTGAGTAAACATATGAAAATACAGATGCTTTCTCTTGAGCACAGTTTTCCTGATGAGTGTTTGACAGCAATTTCATTTGTGTTTATCTTCTTTCATCTTTCTCTACTAGGCAAAAAAATGATAATAATAAAAATATGACATTAGTTTCCAAAATTCACGGATTTAGTATAGAAAAACCCTGTGCTGTCACAATAGTTGTGAATGATAGGGCTACGCTTTCCAGGTTGATATCTGCTATTCTGATTTTAGAGATTTAGGTATAAAGATGATCCATGTGATTTGATTATATGTGTTGGCCACTTACTATATATTTATACACACACACACATATATATATACATATATGTATATTATATATGTGTGTATATGTATATGTATATATATATATATATATATCTTCAACCACATGACACATGGTATATATCAGACATAAATTATGTATAAAGCTGCAGAGATGGATTTGGACTTTAAGAGTAGTTGCTGTTTTTGCAGAGGGCCTGAGTGTTAGTCTTTTCACTCAAACTGAGAAAATTATGACTGCCTCTAACTCCTGCTCTTAGAAACCAGTCACCCCTTTCCAAACCCTACATGCACCAGAATGGACATGTGTGTACACACAGATGGGCATATAAAAATAGAAATGAGTGATAAAGATATAGATATATGAAATAAACTTATCCATTTTATGCCACAGTCAAAAGGAAGACATAGAACAGGAAAACATTTATTTTAAATATTCTCTATATAATTTATGTGTAATTTGTGGAAATGTTTAAGTTACATGGCATTGTATAGAAATAATACTCAGTTTTAATGATATTTGAAACACTTTACTATAATTCATAAGCTTGTGGAATAAAGGTTCAGTAATGTTTACACATCATTCACTTGTTTTATTTTTCATATACTCATTCTTTCTTCGTTCTATTTTTTTAATGTGAGTTCATCTGTTGTTCTTCATGGGTGCCTGAGGTTAGCCTGATGAAACTGAAAATTATAAACTTGATGATATCTGTTATATTCCTGAATACAACAACCAAGAAAACAACAAACACATACAAACAGATACTTCATCAAAAAAAAAAAAAAAAAAAAAAAGGAGTTTACATTTGTTGGCCAACTACTGGGTATGAAGGCTACCAAGGCACTTACTCGCTATACCCAATGACATTCCACTAGAGAAAATCAATTTTCCCTTTTCAGTAGGTACCAATTGGAAATGTTTCTTTGATTAGGAGTGGGTCTTTGTATCTACTCATCCTTCTTCTTGATGAATATTGTTTTCTTTGAACTTGAACATGTCTTATATGTGCTGTCACAGTTTCTATAAATTAGTGTGTATTAGTACTGTTTTATATTGAAGACAATGTTCCCTTGGAGTAAAGCACTCATGAAAATATTATCCATTTCTGCCACTGGAAGTTATACTTGTGAGCATAAGTATACTTATGAGTTGGGGCATCTTCTTCCTGATTATGTGTTAAGTCCATTTGGGTTGCTTTCTTATACTTTTTATATTTTAGGAAATTTCAACAATGATATATGTCAGTGTTGTTTTTCCAAAAGACTTTTAGTGTCAGTTGTTCCTCCCCAAATTTCTTTCTTTAGCCTGTCCTCCCATCACAATCCCCATTTATCCTTCCTATTTTATTGATGAAATGACATGACCAAAGGCAAACTGGGGGAGATGGTTTATTCAGCTTATATATCCCTAGTCATTGGTCTTATACTTGTGTCCTTTATCCATTGACAATTGAGTTATTGTAGTATGAAGTAAATGGTTGTATTTTAATTCTTCTACAAGAAGTGGTAAGGTTTGACCAACACCATTTGTTGAAGATGCCATCTTTTCTCCAGTGATTAGTTTTGGCTTTTCTGTCAAAAATCAAATCATTATATGCATGATATTATTTCCACATTTTCAACAAATTTAATGCTTTGATATGTAGAAAAATACACAGTATAATTGTCACCCATTACCAATTAATATGATATGCTCCAATTTTCCTGCTTTAAATAATATTCACAAACATAACTAGAAAAAATCATCAGTAAATTAACATGGGTAACTTACTACACCTAAAGACATTATTTTTATCTTTCAAAATTCTATGATTTAAAAAAACATAGTCACCTATGCTACTGTTACATATTTTTAAATAAGACTAATGTCAATGCATTAAAACCTTTAGTTAATACTATGCTTTTTGTGAATTTGGCACAAAGATAATGAGTAGTGGACTTTCTTACTGACTGACTTTAACTATGGATAAACTCACACCTTAACTGGCCCTAATCAAGATTCCAAACACTATATTGGTCTTTTATCTCTTATTTGCAATTTAACGCATCTCAATTGACACTGTGAGTCCCTCATGTAAAGGTGCTATTTTTTATTCCCTGCCAACAGGATACAAAGTAGAGACAGAACTTCAGCTCCACTAGGTCATGGGGAAAAAGTAAACAGTTATTCAAAGGAATAAATTACTTTAACAGCAAACAAACACAAAGAACTCAGCCATATGCTTTGAATCTCATTCAAATGCTATCTCACAAAATTTGATTTTTACCAGTAGTGTTTGCTCAGCAATGTCTTTGGAGACAAGAAAGAACGCTTTGACATACTATTGTGGGCTATGTTTAACTATAACATATCCAACATAACTCAAACACCAGGTCAACAGAGATGATAACAGTACTTTAATCAAGCCACTACTGACCACTCAGAAGCATAAAACAGAAATGGGAGCTTAACTACAACTCTTAAGAAACATTGTACAACATATTTAAAGAATGAAACCATAGATCAATGGGCAACAGGGTGGGATATAGCACTGTCTAATCATATTTTGACATAAAAGGTTGAGGAAAAATTAGGATTGGAGTTGATCCCTGGTCCTGAGAACATGAACTTGTTTGAGCCTGCCAATAATATGGAGAAGTTGTCCTTGAGATGTCTGGACTTGGACAACTGTTTCTTTTATTTTTTATTATTTATTTATTTATTTATTTATTTATTTATTTATTTTGGTTTTTCCAGGCAGGCTTTCTCTGTGTAGCCCTGGCTGTCCTGGAACTCACTCAGTTTCAGGCTTGCCTCAAACTCAGAAATCTGCCTGCCTCTGCCTCCCAAGTGCTGGGATTAAAGGCATGCGCCACTGTTTCTTTACAAATTGTCACTGAGGTGGCTGGTCTCAGACAACTGTTTCCTTACAACAAAAGCTATTCAGCTATAGGGAAGTCTCCACATTCCCTAGGGTCTGGAACCGTGAGTTTAGTTTCACCCTATAATTAAACTGAGTCTGAAAGTTAATTGGCAGTGCTTAGAATAACTTTCTTTTGTTTGCTCCCAACAATACATGTGGTTATGTGAAATTTTCATGGGAATTCAAATAACAAATAAGTTCTTATTGAATTCACTGGCAGGATTATATTTAGCACAGATTGGGAAAAAAAACAAACACTTTTCAGGATTAGTAGCTGGATCCAGAATATTGACATAGATGCTGAAACCAGGTGAACAGATTACAGATTAGAGAGGCAAATGAAAAGACTGTGGAGGTGTGTAGGAGGCTTTTAGCAGGAATTGTATGGTCAGAGGAGAAACTAAAATATAGTTGTATTTACTAGAACTTTGGTAAGGGCTCATGGGAAGTTCCAATGAAACAACAGCTGTGTGGGAAAGAATGAGCAGTTAGGGGTCACTGGATTAACAGCTTAGACCCAAGAGTAGAATCATCAGCAAAGCCAGCTCCTTCCTGGACTCCATGGCAAAGAAGAGAGTCAAATGACTCTGTAAATATAAATGAAAGGTGTTTATCCCTTTCCTGGAATCGTGTAATCATATAAAGATACAGTACAATAAATAAGCATGACAAATATGCACACTAAAAAACATACTGAAATAATATACACAAGGCTAGTGAAATATGTGAATCTTTTAATGTTTGAATTCTGTTTTTTAAAAATTTATTTGCATTTTACATCACAATAAAATATAGAAACCCCAATCCTAAATAAAAAAACATTATAATAAAAAATAACATTATAGAAAAAATATGATCCTAAAATGATAAGGTGTCGATTTTCATCAAGGAGAACAAGAACCTTAATGTATTATACTTGATATTTGTTTATTGTACCTCTAGATACATAATATGTATTCTAAGATTATTTAAATTTTCTTTTAATGGTTTATATAAGTCTAGATCAAGATATTAGGACCCATGTCACTTAAGCCAGTTAGTACTGCTTTATTATAAAGCTATACTTCCATGTGACTAAATATATACTTCCTCTGCCTCATATAATTTTCTCTAGACAAACAAATAAAACACAAAATTGGCAAATGTAAATTGGGCAATAATTAAGATTTTATATCAGCCCTGAGTTTGGTGGTTTCCTGCCATCTATTCCTCTTGGATGTGTTTGCTTCTTTTTATTCTAGAGCTTTCATGTGTGCTATTAAGTTACTAGTATAAGATTGCTCCAATTTCTTTATAGAGGCATTTAGTGGTATGAATTTTCCTCTCAACACCACTTTCACCTTGTCCCATAATTTTGGGTATGCCGTGACTTCATTATCAATGACTTCTAGAAAGTCTTTAATTTATTTCCTTATTTCTTTCCTGACCAAAGTTTTCATTGAGTAGGGATTTGTTCATTTCCTATGAGTATGTAGTCTGTCTGATATTTTGTTGTTATTGAAGTTCAGATTTAGTTCATGATGGTCTGATGGAATGCATGGGATTATTTCAATCATCATGTTTGTTGAGGTTTACTTTGTGTCCAATTGTCAGTTTTGTAGGAGGTTCAGTGAGGTGCTGAGAAGGCATATTCTTTTCTTTTGCACTGTGGACACTGAATTATTCCTGATGGAAAGAAATACAGGAACAAAAATAGAGCAGAGACTGAAAGAAAGATCATCCAGTGACTAGCTCAATTTGGGATCCCTCTCATGGGCAGGTACCAAACACACTATTATTGATGCTATGTTGTGGTTGCAAACAGGAGCCTATCATGGATGTCTTCTGAGAGATTCTACCAGCAGCTTACTGAGACAGATGCAGGTACTTACAGCTAACCATTGATTGGACTGAGATTGGGGATCTCTGTGGAGGACTTAAGTGAAGAATTGAAGGATCTGAGGGGATTACAACCCCATTGGAAGACCAAGACCATAAACTAACCAGGGCCCTTACGAGTTTCCAGTGATTAAGCCACCAATCAAAGAGCATACATGAGCCAATCCATGGCCCTTAGGCACATATGTAACAGGACTGGCTCATCTAGTTTCACAGGAAAAGGATGGGTCTGATCCTATAGATACTTGATGCTCTAGGGAAGGGGGGTGCCTGCTGGACCTCTCTCAGTGACAAAGGGGTGGGGGAATAAAATGAAGAACTCTGGGAGGAGCAACATATGGAATGCAAATACTTTAAATAATTAATTAAAAAATAAATGAGCATAAAAAAAGATGTAGTATCAGACAAAAGTATAAATAGAGTTGCCTCTTGTCCTTGAGATCCAGGACTTCAGTAAATCTAAAGCAGTGGTTCTCAACCTTCCTAATGGTGGGACTCTTTCATACTGTTTCTCATGTTGTGGAGACTGCAACCATAAAATTATTTACTTGCTACTTGGTAACCATAAACTTGCTATATCATTCTGAATCATAATGTAAGTATCTGATATGCTGGACATCTGCTACATGACCTCTTTAGAGGTCTTGTCCCACAGGTTGAAAATTGCTGAATACTGAAGATTACAGTGGGCAGGCAGAATTGCCTGAAGTGAAGACAGCAGCTATATAATAGTTTCTAAAGAAAACCACTAATTTACATCGTGTCCTAGATGTTTTATATCCTTTCCACAGAGGCAAATGCTATGATCGCTATTAGCCATCTATCACTTAATGAAGCAAAAATGAACCGAAGATTCTCAATAGCTTTGTTTCATCATAGAAAGCTCCAGAGGCCACTTTCTTTTCCTCATATCTGAAAGGAAATGTGGATTTCTTTCCACAGTCACCATGTAATAAGACTCTCTACAACTGTATGAGAATAATGAAGGCTTTGCTCTCTAAGTAGAGACTGATTAATTGAATGCAAGCATAGGAACAATACCCAAGCATCGTTATCCTGAGAACCTAATGAGTACATGGTTTCTTTTCAGTAATGAGTCCGTACTGTTCTACCTCAGAGAAAATAAAATATTACATAAACAGAAGAACAAAATTCAGTATGAACAGTCAGAACAAAATGGTGCTTAGAAGAATAATAGTAATTACAGTACCATCAGGACTGAGGAAATGGATGCCGACACTTAAAAACAGCAGGCAGAAAGTTACAATCAGGAACTATTTAGGGGAAACACCATAATCAGAACGTTTACCCAATCTTTTTGGTCACTTGCTGCTTGTTTTTCCTCCAGGCTTGGTTATATTCGTGGTTTCAGATTAATTAGAGTCGTACTCTTAAACTAAATGTTGGCTCCACATTTATCATGTAAACTCATACTGTTTTTCATTACTTGCTAATTATCTTGTGTGCATTTGTCATCCTTCTGTAATTAAATTGTAACAAAAGCAAAGATACGAAGTCATTCTAATACTTCTTTTTAAAAAATCTCTTCCCTGCAAACCCAGCATAGAAATCTCAGTAGCTTCTTATTCATGTTTCACAAAATAATTTTATGAACAAATACTTCAAGTAGCTAGAATATTACAGAATACAAATATTGGAAGCTTTAGTTTCATGATACCTCTACCTCCGTATCCATCATGAACTTATTATTTTGAGAAATAATGTGATTACAATTTAGAATGAATATCTTCCTGGTTAAATTACTATTTCAGTAATCCAAATTTGAATTTCAAAGTTTCATTCAACGACCATAATTATAGATACTTAATAGGTGATGTACTTTAAATGATATATGTGCCTTTCCATTGTCATTATATATTTTAATTTCTTTGTTTTCAATCTCTGTTTTTATTTATGTGTTTGTAGCATGGCACAAGTGAGATAATTGTAATCTCAACATTTATGCAATTAAAACAATTAAAAATATTATACCAGTTAGCATTTCTTCTAGGCTCTGACCCACAGTTACCTGGCAACAGCCAGGTACGACTGACTCAGTATTAAAGGGGCTGCTTGCTCCCGTCTCTCTTTCTTACTCCCTTCCTTCTTCCCCTTCTGTTCCTTCTCTCCCCATTATCTTCTCCATTTCTCCATGTGTTCAGGGCCTTTTCTCCCTCTCTGTCCCTATGTTTTGCTCTCTGTCCCTCTGTTTTGCTCTCTGTCTCTGTTTCTCTCTCTCTCTCTCTCTCTCTCTCTCTCTCTCTCTCTCTCTCTCTTTCTCACTGCCCCTACAGGCTCCCCAACATCCCTTCCCATGCCCTAAATAAAATCTATTCTGTATTATAACCATGTCATGGATGATACCTCAGAGGGAATAGATGCTAGATGCCTCAGTATGGGCCCTTTCCCCTCACCATACCTCGCTCTACCAAACATAATCCTGGCTCCCTTTTCTTTTTTATTAAACTAACAGCACTACATAATAAACATTTTTCTTTGTCTACAATTTAAGGTACTTATTCTCAGTTGCACTAATGGAAAATGCTCCATGTTTTGCATTCTCATCTTCTGGTTATTTTGCCTGCATATTTTGGGCTAAATTCATTGTAAGTGGCTTAAACAAGCCATGTACACAGGTAAGGTATTTACAAAGACAAAAAGTTGAGGCTTAACATATTTTAACTTACTTATTAAATTAAATTTAATTAGTTTTAAATTTAAATAAAATTGACCTAAATGGACGATCTCAAAGATAGAATGTTTTCCTAGCATCCTTGATGCCCTGTGCTTAATCTTCAAACATCAGTAAAAATAAACAAATAAGTTATTTATTGATGGCATAGTATATTTGCCTAGTAATAAAGCAGGATTTGTTTCTCTGGGATCCAGAAGAGTTATTTTTACATGTATTCAGAACTGATTAACTCCTCTTATCTACTGTATAAGTTACTTTTCTGCAGAAATAATAGAATATCTCTACTCATGCAATTGTGAAAAACGAAGATTGTGGTTCATCCTTCTAAGTTTAACAAACCGTTACCTGCCATTTACCAGGGCAGGAGCTTTAGGCAGGCAGCCATGCTGCACTCTCAATGTGGTGTAACATTTCCCCAGGTCCGTTTACACATGCCAAACCAGAGACCAGTGTTACACAAAGTGGTTCATTTCCCCTACCTTATATAACTTCACCACAATAGCCCATCACAGACATACCTAGAATCATTACTTCAGGTGATTTTGGATTGATGAAGTTAATATATGATATTAACTGTAATATGTCTCAATGTATAGGGAGCTTGGTTTTATATACAACTTTTCTTTCTATTGCTGAAAGTTTTTATTGAGCATGACCCAAACATATACTTTTCATTTTATCAAAATTTCAACCACTTTGTTTACACTTACTTAAGTAGTTTTTCTTTTTTCTTTTTTTATTTATTAGATATTTTCTTTATTTACATGTAAATTTCTCCTTTCCCACTTTCCCCTCCAAAAAACAAACAAACTAACACACAAACAAACAAAAACAAAAAGAACAAACCCCTGTTGCCTCCCCCCTCCCCATGCCTGCCACCCTACCCTCTCCCACTTATTCGCACTGGCATTCCCCTACACTGACGCACAAAACGTTCACAAGGCCAAGGTCCTTTCCTCCTATTGATGATCGAATTTGCAACCCTCTACTATACACATGCTGCCAGAACATTCAGTCCCACCATATATAGTCCTTGATTGGTGGTTGGGTCCCTGGGAGCTCTGAGGGAACTAGTTAGTTCATATTGTTTTTCATCCTAAAGGGCTACAAACCCTTCAGCTCCATAGAACCTTTCTCTAACTCCTTCATTGGGGACCGTGTACTCAGTTCAATGAATGGCTGTGAGCCTCTACATCTGTATTAGTCAGGTATTGTCAAATC
>JADRCD010235409.1:0-15344 GCA_019843815.1 Montemys delectorum
TTTTGTTTTGTTTTGTTTTGTTTTTGTGTGTTTTTTGCTGGGACAGCAAATGCAAACCTTTACTTAGAATCCATCCAGCCCACTTTTAAAAACAAGAATAAAGAAGGTGCCACAGAGACCTCCGCTCCAAAGCCACCTAACTATGGGAGCACGTGTCTTCTGGAGCTTCCAGTTCGAGTAATGCTCCAGTTTATGTCTGTCACACGGGCTCGCCCATGATTCTTAGGGTGGAATTCTGACCTTTTTAGTGCTATAGACCCCTCAAAAATTTGGTGATCCCAGAAAGTAACTTTGGTAGGATTATAAAGGAAATTTGTTTATTTGAAATAGCAACCAATTGTTTCAGTATGGGATGTGCTGATATCCATGCATTTCTATATGTTTGTGTTGCTGCTGTTTGAGACAATCTGGTTTTGCTGTGTACCAGGCTAGCCTCAAATTTGCAACGATTTTCCTGCCGCAGCCTCCCAAGTGCTGGAATTACAGTACTGTTGGATTACTAGTATAACTGAGCTTCAGCTCTAACAGTCTGTAATTTGGAAGTAGTGATGTACGATATTTCAAGATACTAGAAGCAACTGTAGAGCATTATGAAAACATCATGTTATCTACCAGTGACAAAGTCACAAGTGTTGCTAGACCCAAAATGGAAGGAAATGTTGGGTTGCATTAGTGATCAGTGATCACGATCCAAGCTACAAGCTCCTGCTTATACGCATGCCTTTCACATGTACATACAAACCACATAGGAATGTGATTGAAATGCCACTTGAATGTCTAGGTATGCCATGGTTCTGAGACATTGCAGCATTTCTAAGCTCTTTATAGGGTTTCTGGGCCCTGGGATAGTGCAGTCTGGGAAGGGAGACAAAGCTTAAAAGTCTCCACCTTGGATCATAGCGGTGGCTGAGGAGGGGAGTGCCTGCTGCAGCCTACGGTTAGGAGTGAGGACTTCACAACCTTTGTGGTTGTGCATGCTCATGATGCTATCCCAGCATGCCTCCTGGAGAGGCAGCACGCAGACCCAGAAAGTATTGCTCTCTCCGCAGAGCTGCAGGGAGGATGCAACTCTCTTACGCTATTAGATCCTGAGTGCTAGACCTTCCCTTTTGCCTGTCTCTGGAATAGTAGAAAACAAATCAAATCCCTGATATGAAATAGGACCACAAACACGACAAGACACACTGGCCTCTTGGTAATATGCTTTAAATACTGGATGTTGTGCCCCATCTTGGACTATACTTTTAAAAACAAAGCCTCATGGGAGAGGCAGCAGTCATAGCCCCAAGATTAAGAACCCCTGAGACAGATCCAGTGACTGAGGCTCAGGGCTCCTCATATTCCTGGTGGTTTGTAGGTCTGTTTGTGTGTGTGTTTGTTTTTTTCCTAATGTCACCTACTAAACCTCGGGTCCCATGACTACTAAGCAGGTATTCTATCATTGACCTGTATCTGCTGCCCTGGAGCTCTGAAGGTTTATTAGGGGGATAGCGGATCCTCTGTTCACCGTTCCTGCCCCCTTTCTGATTCCTGCTTGCTTCCAAGTAGCACTTGCTATTTTTGCATCTCCCTCCCTCCTTCCCAGGAGGCCATACTTACTCAGGGAATCCTCCTTCCTCCTGTGTCCTGCCTGAGAGTCCTTCTTATCTCCACTATGAATTTCTTCATCATTTTTTACCCTAATGCACAGGAAGCTGCTCCCTTCAGCTGCCCACTCATTCACCCAGATGTCCTAGGCCCAATCCAAAGGGCATCAGATTCCTTGGACTTACAGGAGGTTGTGAGCTGCCCAATATGGGTTCTGGGACTGACTCCTCTTAAAAAGCAACAAGTACTCTTAATAGATGAGCCATCTTTTCAGCCACTCACAATTATATTTTAATATAGCACTCTAAACTTAACAATCATCAGAGAAGAATTATATATACAATAATAAACTTGCACAGGGGAGTGTTCTTTGGAGCTTCTTAGACCTGGATTCTATACAAGCTCCATGCCCTTAATGTCTCTCAGCCTCAATGTGCTAATTTGTAAGATTAGAACAATTTTAAAAGGTCATTGGAAGCCAGGTCTCAGAGCCATAGGGCCTCACCAAATCACCTCAGGTTAAGTCAATTTAATTTTTAAAGGTTTATTATTATTATTATTATTATTATTATTATTATTATTATTATTATTATTACCTTTAATCTCAACACTTGGGAGGAAGAGGCAGGCAGAACTCTGTGAGTTAGAAGCCAGCCTGGTGGCTGAATTTAGTGAGCTACAGGACAGACAGAACTAGTTCAAGGTTAGCCTGGACGGCATAGTGATTTTTTTTAAACTATCCTGGGCTAAAATGAAACCTTATCTCAACTCTCATTCCCCCTCTAAAAGAAAATTTTATCTATTGGGGTGACTACCATGCTTGTCACGCGTTAAGCACCTCAATAAATGAGCCAAGCACATTGCCAAAACTACATGAAATCATCCTTGAAGTCCTTGACTGATCAAATAGTCACCATTAGGAGGCCACAGTCTGTTCTGATACATGAGCTGAGATAACACTGGGCAGTTGGCAGTCCCTTTTGATCGTCACAGCTCTCTAAAGATAATCAATCCACAGCTTCTGAGGGCACCAAGACCAAAGTAACCCAGCAAGCAAGTGACTAAGCTAAACTTGCAGGGGAGGCCCAAGTGCCTCCCAGGGCAACATAAGAATCCAGTCTGGGATCAGGTGGCCTGACTCACTGCTCATTAGGATACTGTGGGCATAGGGAGCTCCAGCTATTTCCAGAACCTTCAGCTTAAGTTGTTTTCAAAAGAGTAAACCTGCTATGAATTCATGAATAATGGCTACACTTAGTCATTTCTAGAAAGGAGCCACTGTAAACACAATGCTGTGGGATGCATACTGAAGAGGCGGAGAAACAACCAAGTCCAAAGCAAGGGACAGGAAGCTAGACCACTTCAGGACGATCGATAGCTCAAGTGTGCCTCAAGGTAGGGCATGGCAACTGGAAGTCTGGAAGGGGTATTCCAAGAATTCAGTCAGCATGTCCCCAGCTCTGCCTGACGGAAGCGACCAGGATAGTTCATCATATTCTAGCCCATGTTTTCAACTCAGTAAGCAACTGGATTAGCTAATCCCCTCAGAAGGACAGGACACCTCGTACTTGTCTGACGTTTCACTTTTGCCTTGGGCTCCTCACTCTCTTAGGAGTTTAGTAACTGTAAGTCAGTAGTCACTACCTCTTGAACCTGGAACAACTGCAAGCATGTTTGTGACTCTGTCTAATGTCTGGGGCTGCAAAGCTGGCAAGGGCTATCTCTTGGTCCACAGCAATCGTGCTAAGGAGATTCTCTCACCTCTACCACCAACAGATGCCAAGAAGGAGATCGTTCTATCCTTCAACCTCTGGCCATACTGCTGCCACGGCCCAGCAGAGCTGCAGAGAAGAGAGGCAGGACTGCGGGACACAAACCCGAGAACCAACGGAAGCTCAGTGAGGGCACAGCTTCCTGGACACGGACCTGAGAACTGAGGGACACTCATCCCAGAAGGAAACCACCACAGGAATCTGTTTTGACCCACAGCCAACTTGAGTCCTGCTACTCCCCCTAGCGGGAGAAGGAAGCAGTGAGACAATGGCTGAGCTAGAGTTTGAGGATACACAAGGATTTGTAAACACTGGAGTCTGTCTCTCCCCAAGGGAGGACTCATCCACCCCTGGCAGGGCAGGATCCTGGAGATCCATCGGGACGCCATTTCCCTTTTATCTTTCTCTCCTCTGGGATCTGGAGTGTGATTGAGATAATTTACCATTTAATGTGGGCAGATGGCTTAATTAGGCTCAATCTCAAGGCATTCACAGTGGCTCTGAGTGTGTGAATGACTTGGGGGTTGGGGTGGAGTAGGACCTGCCAGATGTGTCTTCATCCTCGGCCCTGACACCCAGGCTGGCCCAAAGATTCCAGGATGGTCACAGAGTCATGTCTGCATAGGAATCTAGCCTTGTTCAGAGCAGCTGGACAGCCCCTAGCTCATGCAAAGGGAAAGGCCTCTGGTTTTGTAACTGATTACTAGTTCTTGTGATAGCAACGACCAAAGCCAGCACTGCTGAATCCTCTCTGAGGCTGGCTAAGTTTGGGGGGCATCAGTCTCTCTCTCTCTCTCTCTCTCTCTCTCTCTCTCTCTCTCTCTCTCTCTCACACACACACACACACACACACACACACGCACACACACAGAAATAAAGCCATGCCCCTTCCTTTGGGGAGCTCATAGGTGGAAATACCAGAGTCAGAGTCAAAGATCCCAGCCCTTCTCTGAAAGGTTGAAAGTGAGGAAACTGAGGCTGAGACAGGGGACATGACCAGTTTATCTATGGGGACTTGGCATCTCAGACCCAGAGAGGGAGAAAGGGAGGGAGAGAGGAAGGGATATGGCTGTGCCTGTATGTATGCATCTGTGGGTGTTCCCTTTCTCTTCTTTCCTCTGGCCTCTTTCCTTTTTTTTTTTTTTAATCAGATGTTTTCTTTATTTACATGGCAAATTAAAAAAAAAAGATTTATTTATTTATTTATTATATGTAAGTACACTGTAGTTGTCTTCAGACACCCCAGAAGAGGGCATCAGATCTCATTACAGGTGGTTGTAAGCTACCATGTGGTTGCTAGGATTTGAACTCAGGACCTCTGGAAGAGCAGGAGATGCTCTTAACTGCTGAGCCATCTCACCAGCCCTACACTGCAAATTTTATCCCCTCTAAAAAAACCCCTATCCTATCACCCGCTCCCTGCTCACTAATCTACCTGCTCCTGCTTCTCTGTCCTGGCATTTCCCTACACTGGGGCATCAAGCCTTCACGAGACCAAGGGCCTCTCCTCTCATTGATGTCCCACAAGGCCATCCTCTGCCACATATGCAGCTGGAGCCATGGGTCCCTCTGTGTGTACTCTTTGGTTGGTGGTTTAGTCCCTGGGAGCTCTGGGGGGTACTTGTTGGTTCATATTATTGTTTCTCCTATAGGGCTGCAAACCCCTTCAGCTCCTTGGGTCCTTTTCTCTAGCTCCTCCATTGGGGACCTTGTGCTCAGTCCAATGGATGGCTGTGAGCATCCACTTCTGTATTAGTTAGGCACTGGTAGAGCCTCTCAGGAGACAGCGATATCAGGCTCCTGTCAGCAAGCACTTGTTAGCATCCACAATAGTGTCTGGGTTTGGGGATTGTATATGGGATGGATCCCCAGGTGGGGTAGTCACTGGATGGCCTTTCTTAAAGTTTCTGCCCCAAGTTTTGTCTCTGTATTTCCTACCATCTCTGGCCTCCTTCTTGTCGTCCCAATTTATAGGTTCATGACCAAAGACTATGTCCTTTATCCACCTCTCTGTAGGAGAGATGTCTGAAGGAGGCCTTGGGGAACCTCCAAATGGCTAGTGGTTTCCCAGATCCACTTATTCCTAGTCCAGAGCTTCTTCAGCCACAGGCTCTGGGAGCAGCCCCCAGTCTTTTTCCGGGCGAGCGCTGCTTCTACAGATCATTAGCCCATCCTGTCTGCAGCTGGCAAGCCTGGGGGCAGAAACCAACAGCAAATTGCTCTCCATTCACTATCTCCCCCAAAACACCTTAAAATGATTGTTTTGGGCCTGAGCCAGGGGACTGATGTTTTCCAAACCACAAGCAACATTTCTTGGCTCATTAGCTTCATCGCTTTCCTGCTCCAGAAGCCCCCTCACCATTCCCCCAGGAGCCTGAATATAATGTCCCCACCAAGATCTGAGCAACTCTGGGAAGGAAACATGGGGCCCTGGGCAGGGCTGCAGCTGTTTGCCTCAAGGAGGACTCAAGAGGGGTCAAGCTGGTAAATTCAAAGGCAACTCTAGGCAGGAAATAGACAGACAGCAACTCAGGCCCAGTGGGTCCCAGATTTCTACTAGAGGGCATAGAGCGGAAGACAGTGGGGATATGGGCCAAAGATGAAAGGTCAGTAAATGTGAGAATGATGGGCCTATAGGAAGGACATGAGTGAGTGTGTTAGTGTCTCAGGAGAGACAGAACTAATAGTCTGCATATCTGTATTATGAGAGTGGACCTAGTAAAGGAATTAATTGTCTTGTGTGGTTATGGACACTGAGAAGTTTCAAGATAAGCCATTTGCAAGCTTGAGCCCTAAGAGGTAAGTGGCACAGCTCAGTCCAAGTCTTCAAAAGAGAGGAAGTGAATGGCAAGTTCTCAGACTGAGGCTGGAGGCTAGGGAACCCAGGAGATCACTGATGCAAGTTCTAGAGTCCAAAGGCTAAAGATCCCGTTGTGATGCCCAAAGGCAGGAGAAGAGTGCTCCCCTGCTCCAGGGGAGGAGGAGAAAGAGATTTCAGCTTCCTCTGTCTCTTTGTTCTTTGTTCTATTGTTCTAGCTGTTTTTCCTGAGGACTGGACATGCCTACCCTCCGTGAGAATGTTTCTTCCTCTCCTAGTCTTCTGACTCATATGCCAAGTTCTTGTACACAGATGTACCCAAAAAGAACATACACTTTACCAGCTCTCTAGGTATTATTTACTGTGTATTATTTACTATAGTCAAATTATTAACCTTTATAAAATGTTGCAGCATGGCAAAGTTATCAATCAAAATCAAAGTTACGAATCAAAAAGATTAATGATTCAGTGTGGCCATTATATAAGGAATGGTGGTCAAATTGCTACATAAAATACAGGACAACTAACTTAATGTGAATTCTAGATAAACAAGTGGTTCCCTGCTCTGAGTAGGTCCCGTGGAATATTGGGGAATGATATACAATTGAGAAAGTCTTTAGATTTGAATTTCAAATTTTGCTGGCCATCCTGTTTTCATTCTCCAAATCTGGCAATTCTTAACATTGAGAGGAGCAACCAAGAGACAGTGGAGCAGTATACCAAGGGCAGACCATTAGGATAGGGCATCAGCCACATGTGGTGGCCCACACTTTTCATCCCTGTTCTCAGGAGGCAGAGGCAGAGGCAGGCAGATCTTTGAGCATTTGAAGCCAACATTTGGACCAAGCATTGGTCACCAAAGAAAGTTCCAGGTCAGCCAGGCTGACCCAGTGAAACCCCATCGTAACCTTCTCTCAGTATCATGGGGTGATAGGCTAGAATTCTACGCTACCTGGACCTCTCTGGACCTTGGCATGGGTTTTTACAGGGTTAGATGCTGAGGGCCTGTCTTGGCTTCCCCCACTACTGCTTTTACCTAGGGATCTCTCTCTCAAGCTGACAGAGAGGTGGTATGGAGCCTCCCACTACCCTGCAGCCACCAAACACAATCATTCTGGCTCTTTCTGTCGGAAGGGCTTATCCAAGAACCAACACACAGGCCTGGGAATGAATCTGGGCCTATCAACCCACTGGCTGTGCGTCTAAGCATCTAATTAACTACTATGTGCCTTGGTTTCTGGGACATGGGGGCAAAATAGAAACAACCTATCATGATCATTTAATGGGTTAATATTTATAAATCCGTAGGTACAAAGTGCTCAATAAATGTTAGCTGAAAAATTCCCCAAAGCTCTCTCTAATCACCACAGGGAACCAGAAAAAGAATAATAAAAATTAATAAATGGGAGAAAGTGACACATGTATCAGATTACCGCAAGGCTCTCTCTCAAAGCCATTACCCTCTTTTAGAAATAATGGGAACCATCAGTCTTACACTCCCTTCTATACCTGACTGGCACTCACTACATCACTTGGACTCCGCAAAGCCCTCCTTTTCCAGGGTCGCTCTGTCACACATCATTCCAGATGGCAAGTTAGCAATTAGAGTCCATTTACCCCCTGGAGCCAAGGAAGCAGTGTGCTTGCCCCTCCGAGTAATATCACACTCAACAAATTGCTATCAAATTAGCTCTGGGTATATCTGGGATGAACTGATACACCCAATAGAATTTGCCTTTCTTTCTCCTTACAGAACTTACAGCCTGGTTGAAGGTCTCATCTCATTGATTGCTCCTAACTCCTGCCATCTGAATGGTTCAGAGATTAGGGTAGCGAATTGGTGAAAGTTAGACAAGCAATTCTGATCAACCGGAAGTGGTTATGTAGAGCACTGTGTTTAGCCATGCCCCTGTTCAATGAGCGAATCACTCTGATTGATTGATGATGTCTGTCATAGGTGAAGGAGAAAAATGTGATATTAGATGTCCCATTGATAAGAACATTGGACCTTTCCTTGACTTGCCAAATCCTGGAATAAAAGCTCACAGCTGAAGTTCTTTTATAGGGGTATGAATCCAAGCCTGAAGAATGGCAGTAATGTGGTAAAGAGATGACTCCCCAGCTCCAGGAAACGCACCTCTTCAGAGCTGACAGACCAAAAAGCCCCAGAGGAAGAAAGAAATAGACATAAGACAATGACACAAGATTGCAGGTAGAGCTGACAGCATGGCTGACAGATAAGAACACAGACAGCAAAAGAAACCTGCAATAAGAAGAGCCATCATAGACTGTGTCCCAGCCCCAGTCAAGCTTCCTTAACCGGCATGCCTTTCTCAATGATAGATATTGTCTACATTCTGCAGGTGACTGGTAGGATAATCCAGATGATTATCCTGGGTCAACTTGGCTTAGAAGATGACCTCTCCCAGGAGGGAGAGATGGATGAAGATGGCCTCCTGGCATCTGAAACAAGTGCCCTGGATCTTGCTATTAAAATTCAAGGTGGGCGGATGATATGGTTCGGGGTAAAGGTGCCTGCCACCAAGCATGACAACTTGAGTTTGATTCCCAGGATCCAACTGGTGAAAAGGAGAAAACTGATCCTTCTCTGACCTCTATACATGTCTCCATAGCACTCCACTTGTATACACACACACACACACACACACACACACACACACATTAAAATGCAATACAAATAACCCAAGAGTCCCAATTGCACATGCTCACATGGGTTTATAAGTACAAAAGGGCAGATAGTCTTACACCTTGAAGAGAAGTTAGGAATCATCAGGGCTCCTCAACTTAGGGATTTTTAGAAAATTGTTTTTAATTGTTGTTGTTGTTGTTGTTGTTGTTGGTGGTGGTGGTGGTGGTGGTGGTGGTGTGTGTGTGTGTGTGTAGGTCAGAGGACAACCCATGGGAATCAATCCTATCTTTCTACTCAGGTCATCAGGCTCAGCAGCAAGCACATTTATCCACTGACCCATCTCTATGGCCCTGTGCCATAGTCTTGAAGAATACAGAGGCCCCATGTTGGGTGAGACATGGGGAAGAATTCAAGGTTCTTAGTAAGAGATGACCCAGCTCTCCTAGGATGGATATGATTGAGTAGGAAATGTTGAAGGCTGTCCATTTTACCAACAAATCTTATTGTCTTTTTTTTTCCTCAAAGTACATCCCACTGTTAATTTGTTAGAGCCTAGAGTTGCCCACAGGCACTAAAAGTGGCAGAGGGAATAACAGCAATTTCTATTATCTTCCTAATGCAGCCATCAAAACCTGCTCCAGCTAGGCCACTTCACATTTCCAGCTAAAAAGCAAGCAATTTCAAAGACTTTTTTTTCTGGCCCTGGACATTTTTTGATGCTGTGCATTTCTTTCTTGGCTTCACTTAGAAGATCACCCTTACCAAGGGAGCCCAAGTCCCTATGATTACTGAAATGCAAAAAGGAGAAAGCTAAATTTAGATCTTGGTTGGGTGTGGGGTAGTAGATAACAGTGAAAGCAGACACCATAGAAAATGGACAGTTAACAATAAAATCTGAGCCCTTTGTTAACCAACACCATAGGCCCTCCTGGTGAAAATGTACACCCTTGATCTCCCGCACTATAGAGAGTTTTTGAAATTGTTTCTTATCAACTCATTTCCCCCACCTCATGAACCCCCTAAGTTCTATGTTTGTCAACTTTTGATTTGGCTTTGGCATGGTGACATGATCTGCTGCTCCTGCCTGAGAGATTAAGCTGTTGGGGCTGGTAGGACACTTGTTTCTGTAATGTACTGAATACAAAATGTCCTGCTCTCTGCTGCAGAGGATGCTCATGCATTTAGATGTGCCATAGGACTCAGTCAGGCTGACAGGTCCCCAGAGAGATTGATGGCATATCAGAACTGTCATGAGAAATGGATCCTAAACAGGCTGGAATCAGTGGCAAATTGCTTGGCACTGAAGCCCAATGTGGGTAGCAGGGGATTGTTTTTTTTTTTTTTTTTTTGCATTCAGTGGTGACTATATTGTGCATGGGGGCAGGGACCTACATATCCCCTGTGATGGTTGGTATTATGGTCAACCTAACACCTAGGAAGCAAGCCTATGGACACACCTGTGAGGGACTTTCTAGATTAAGATCATCTACTAAGGAGGTCTGGAAGGGATTGTCTTGTCTATTTATCCTAATTGGTGGAAAAGCCCATCTTTATTATTCCCTGGCAGGAATCCTGGAATATATAAAACAGAGAAGAGAAGATTAGCGCTAGTATACATGCATTAATGTATTGCTTACTACTCTTAACTGTGGATACAATGTGACCAAACTCTTGCCATGTGAACTGAGCCAGGAGCCAAATAAACCCTTCCCCTCATAAGACTTTTTTTGTCAGAGTACTTTATTCCTGCAACAGGAAAAGAAACTAAGACTCCACTATTAGGACGAGGAGTTTAATTTTAATTGGGCATGTTTAATTAGGTGAGCCAAAGGGGGCTTTTGATTGCTGCATTTCAACACTTTGACAGCTGTACCTTGGGAGTCAGCCTCAGGAGTAGGAATGTCATCTAATGATTTTTAAGCAAGGCAGAGGGAATGGGGGAAGGGTAAGGTCCATCAGAGGCATGTTCACCATGCTCAGGCCTGCTAGAGTCCCTTTAATATGCTTTCCATTTTTAATGACACCGTAGATAGCAGTCTGAACTCCTGGGTTTGTCCTGGAATGCCTCAGGTTCTATGTACGATTAGTACAGACTGAAATCTGGGTTACATCCTTAGAAAACGCAATAATCTTTAGGATGACTGGCTTTGTTATTGACATTAGTTGAACAAAGTGTTTTGTCAAGGGTCAGAGCACATCCTATCAGACACCACTCACTCACATCCAATATGTGTTTGCTTTGAGTTCTTTCCCTAGAGTGGATTTGGGCAGCTTCAGCCGTATTCTTCACCTTTTCTGTCCTCCTGCATCACCAGGAGCACACACTCCCGAGACAGACAGAGCCATCAGTAATCACCATTATTGCACGTAGAGGAGTTATGTCCACCAGGACATGGGCATTCTGACCCAGAGGCCAACTCTGGTCAATTCTCTATTCATGTTCTAAGTGCCAGGACCCTAGTCTTAGTAAAAGAAAGAGGATCTGATAACTCCAGAGTCCGGTGCTTTCTGAACTCTTTGTATCAAAGAGACTAACATAGAGCTAGAAAGCTCTCACTGAAAACATGCCAGAGTTAAGGCCTATCCTCGGGAGCAACAGAAGTTTAGTATAGACTGCGGGGAGAATCCATGTCTCACTTGTCTGCCTCCTTTGCACCGAGGTCAAGCTCAGACAGCACCACACCAGGACTGGTCTCTCTGCACAATAAACGTTTATGAAAAGTGAAGGATTTGGGCGAGGGAGCACTTCCTCTCTGGGGACCACACCGAGTTGGTGAAAAGATACTTCCTAGCGCTAACTAGATGTCCTCTTCCGACTCCCCAGCTCAGCTCGTTTTCTCCAGGAAGCTTTATCTGCAGTTACAGGGGTGCAGCGTCCTTTCCTACTTCCCCTCCAACCCAGCTTCTTAATGGTCTCTTGTTCTGCCAAAGCCAATTGTCATGGGAACCGCTGAGGCTTAGACAGACATCACCACCAGCTCCAGAGACTTCCCTTGGAGATTTGGGAGCAGCCTTCCTGACAATCATGAAATCAGATTACATGAAGACAAAGGCTTTTGGGGACCCCTTTACTGGAGGTAAAGGACAGAAAGCCACTCGTGCATGCCAAAATATGAGGCAGCTCTAGGAAAGAAGGGTCAGCCCAATCTCTTACACAAGGGATCGTGGGAAATCTGAGCTGTTCTGGCTTGAGATATCCCCCCCCCCCCCCCCCCTTGCTCTCTTCTTTCCTTCTTCTCTCCCTTTCTTTCATCTCCTTGGATGTAAACCTTGGAGAAATGCTGAGATGGACTCTTACCATATAGCCCAGATTGACCTCAAATTAGAGTCTCCTACCTCTGCCACTCACAGGCGCAGGCCATCATGCTTGTCTGGAAATTCTCTTTAGATTATGAAGTTAAAAGCTTGCTTCACAGCCATACAAGCTTTGTTTTGTTTTTGTTTTTTGATACAGAGTCTCACTATGTAGCTCTGGCTGGCCTGGAATTTAGTCTGTAGATCAGGCTGGCCTCCAATTCACAGAGCTCCACCTACCTCTGCGCCCTGGGTGCTGGAATTAAAGGCAAGCAACACCACACCCAACACTTTTCTTCCCCACATAAGCCCTTTTTGAAATGACCTTTTGGATTCTTTGTTCTCTGGGGCCTCCACGATATCTTAGCTGTCTGCACACAGACCCCTTTTCTCTCCGCCTTATACCCAAGATGCTTTTTTTTGTTTCCTGATAACTTCAGGCGTATCTTAGTTTTCTGCCTGTGAGCAGAACGTCTACCTCCCAGAGTCCTCTGTCCATCAAGGGGAAATTCCTAAAGCCTGTTTGGGCCAGCTCTCTCCTCAGCCCCAGCCACGGCTCCTTCTGCTATGTACTATACCAGGAATGGCCCTTCGGGATTGTCTGCTTCCTGGCAAGCCTAGACTTAGACATTTCTAGGAGCGGCTAGCCCACTCTTTGTTGAAATGATCTTCTAAGGAAGAAGGGAGTGTTCATTGGCAACACACTTGAACACTGAAACCCCTATAGCTGGAGACACGCAAGTGTGGGGGTATTTTGGATAGAAATGAACGAATCCAAATAGATCTGGGCTCAGCAAATCTTACTTCCCATTTTTAGCTTTTTGCTCTTTAAGAGAACTTTTCTAGACTGGGTTTTCCTGATGAGCTGCCAGGACTCTGGATCCCAACTGTTCTCAAGAGTCTAAAGAGTGTCGTTTCACTTTTATCCCTTCTACTAACCAGCCACGTGTCCAGAGCAAGTCCCTCCCCCACCAGACGATTCAGTTCTTGGTCTCCCCCAATTCCCAGCATCGTTGAGTGCCAAGGCTCCTTTGCTATAACCACCCTCCGTCCGTCTAGCCTTTCCCTAGCTACATTGCCAGTTCCAGGCAGTCCTCATCTCATGGGGGTTGGGACGGCAGATACTTAGAACTCCTAATTGTTTCACTTCTGAAGGCTGTCTTTTATTTTCTCTTTGTTCGGTTTCTCTAGGGTCTGTGTGGCCAGCCTTCTAGACCTTGCCTGATGCTTTAATAAAACATTTTGACCAAAAGCAACTTGGGAAGGAAAGGATTTATTTAATTTCACAGGTTATAGCTCATCATTGAGGGAAGCTAGGACAGGAACTCAAGGCAGGGGCTGCGGCAAAGACCATGAAGGAGAACTGCTTACTGGCTTGTTTCAGACATCCCAGGCCTACTTGCCCGGGCTGGTATCACCTGCCTAAGGATGACACCACCAACAGTGGACTGGCCTTTCTACATCAATTAGCGATCAAGAAAATGCCTCACACACATGCCCCCAGGCTAGCTGATGGAGGCAGTTCTGTCTACTTCCTTCCATGTCTATGCATTTAAGTCTTCCAAGAAGCTGAGTGATTTTATCAATAAATTTCTCCATTGTCTCCAATAACGTGTAACTCTCCATTAAGACCACTTCAGATCAATCTGTAGGGGATTGAGGTATGCTATGGGAAGACCTGGCATTCTACAGTCAGGCCACGAGGATCCTTATTAGATGTTGACTTCTGATGTTCTGGGGTTAGGTCAGAGGACCAAAGTCCACTCGGATTGGCAATCTCTCTTGGCCTTGAAGCCTTGTTTTCACATTGCTTCTGCTTGTCTTGATGGTTGAAGGATCCCCGTGTAGCTGCTCCTTTCCTGGCATCCACTTGCATACCTTCCTTGAAGGCACCTAAACCCACCACTGAGCTTCTTACCTCCCTGATAAACCCCAATAGCCACCGTGGACTTCTTAGGGTTACTATTGCTGTGAGAAACACCATGACCAAAACAAATTAGGGGGGAAAAGAGTTTATTGCTTACTCTTATATAGAACAGTTCACCATGGAAGGAAGTCAGGACAGGAACTCAAACAGGGCAGAAATCTAGAGGCACGAGCTGATGCAGAAGCCGTGGAGGGATGCTGCTTACTGGCTTGCTTACGTGGCTTTGTTCAGCCTACTTGCTTATAGAACCCAGGACCACCAGCCCTTCCTCATCAATCACTAATTTAAAAAAATGCCTTACAGCTGTGTCTTATGGAGGAATTTTCTCAATTGAGGTTCCCTCCTTTAAGATGACTCTAGCTTGTGTCAAGTTGATGTAAAACTAGCTAGGACAGTGAAAGACAAACTGAAGGACTTTCAGTGAATGTGTAGACATAGAGACCCATGTTGTGGGTTGCCCTGGTGCTGTTGGTTTTCTGATGTTAATTCTACTTCCTCAAGAGGGGCCACCCCGATGAGGAGTGGATCACGTACTCAGGGGATCTCATGTGAACCTTCTCCCCATTCTAACTGGTCAAATAAAGGCTAGAGCCTGTGATCGGGCAGTGGAAGGGAAAGGTGAGGCTGGAGGTTTTAGAGAGTGGGGGAAGAGAGGGAAGAGGAGGAAGAAGACAGGTGGAAGGAAGATGGAGCAGAACCACACGGCCCGGAGAAGCAGCAGGTAGCAAGGGACCTCCTAGCTGGAGAATAGAGTAGTGCAATGGTAAATCTAGGTGTGCAGCTTATACATATTGTAACTGAGTTGTGTGGTTTCTGCACAGGCTTGTTGGGGTTGGAAATTTACTGCAACAGACATGTATCAATGCATTCTCATTCAGTGCCTTAGCTATGATGTAACCCTTCCAGGCAGAGGTAACTGTACTTCAAGTCAGTGCCTTCTCTTTACACCACAGTCTTTCTATGTCAAAGTAGCTTGTACATACCTAGAACGGAGCCACTGGCTATGCCTGGCACTGATAGGAAAGGTCCTGTTTATGGTGTGCTTAATTTACTCCCAAAGTAATGAGACAGATAATAGGAAGCTCTCTAAGAGAAAAAGACCAGAGAGGAGAGTCTGGAATTAGCCTGATATTCCAGAAGGGATAGAACAGAAGTAAGCAAGGACTGCCTGTGACTTAAGGGATGCTGTTTGGACCATAATGGTTTTCCAAAGAAGAAGGGTGGTGCATCATTAGGTCTGTTCTCTAGAAACCTTCAAGCCACCTGGAAAGCTTCATTCATTCATTCATTCATTCA
>JADRCD010235410.1:0-10162 GCA_019843815.1 Montemys delectorum
ACTGTCTCACAGAAGATGTGATATTCCCCTGACTTCCAATTTTTCTACCCCACTTTAATCATCTAACCTGAAAGCTTCTTTTCTACTATCTAGCTTCCATAGTACAGAAAGTGCTATGCAAGTTCCCAAGGGGGAGAAGCAATCAACACTCCTACCAGCTGTGACACCTGTAAAGCACAACAGTGAGCAGCATGGCCAGATGTCTCCAAAGGTACAATAGTGGCACTGCTATTGGCAGTGACCAACAGCTGTCTAATTGGAGTAATCAAGGCCTCCTCAAGAGGAAGGAAGTCATAGCTGGTAGTAAAAAACTAGGCAACTTCCTGGGACTAGTATAGTATGGATCTTAGAAGGGACATTTCTGCTGTCATTTTACTAGACCAGCATAATTTCTAGACTACACTCTAAAACACATTTTTCCACAGATAACTGTAGCTCTTATGCTTTGTCAAAGAAATTTCTCTTTAAACCAACAGTAGATCATTACCAAAAACCATAAATTAACACAATACAGAGATCAACAGGTCATGGGATGTCTAGCCCGAAAGGAAACATCTACAATGCAACCATAATACCTAAAGCTCAAGGAAAAATTTTTTTTAATTTTTTTATAGATATTTTCTTTATTTACCTTTCAAATGTTATCCCCTTTCCTGGTTTCCACTCCGAAAAACAACCACCTATTCCCTTCCCCATCTCCCTGCTCACCAACCCACTCTCTTCCCCTTCCTGGCCCTGGCATTCCCCTATACTGGGGCACAGAGCCTTTACAGGACCAAGGGCCTCTCCTCCCGCTGATGACCAACTAGGCTATCCTCTGCTACATAAGCAGATGGAGCCATGAGTCCCACTATGTGTACTCTTTGGTTGGTGGTTTAGTCCCTGGGAGCTCTGAGGGTACTAGTTAGTACATATTGTTGTTCATCCTAAGGGGCTGCAAACCCTTCAGCTCCTTGGGTCCTTTCTCTAGCTCCTGCACTGGGGACCCTCTGCTTAGTCCAATGGATGGCTGTGAGCCTCTACTTCTGTATTAGTCGGGTACTGTCAGAGCCTCTCAGAAGACAGCTGTATCAGGCTCCTGTCAGCCAGCACTTGCTGGCATCCACTAGTGTCTGAGTTTGGTGATTAAATAAGGGAAGATTCCCAGGTGGAGCAATCTCTGGATTATTCTTCCTTCAGTCTCTGCTCCACACTTTGTCTCTGCAACTCCTTCCATGGGTATTTTGTTTCCTTGTCTAAGAATTTTTTTAATCTCATTTTTCCAGTATATTTCCATTGTTTAGACTGGTGACAAAATGTACTACATAAACATTTATTGGCTGACTATAAACAAGCCTGTAAGCTATCAGGAAAGCAGAGTTTGTGTCACATCTGCAGTTAGGTATACGTCTTAAGGAATTTCTCAGCTGTAAATAAAATGATGCCCTTGGAGTGTGGTATATGTTGTAGAAACCAAATCACATGTTGGTCTTCAGTATTCTTCATCTTCTGACATTGAAACCTTTTGATAGACTCCTTGCACAATGCCTTAGAGATCGTCTGAATATAGATTGTCTGAATATATAAACAGAATATGGCAAAAATGATATTGTGTGACTTCTAAGGAATCACAAGAGATACTGCCAGTCACCTTGTATTGCTTCCTTAGTGGAAAGCCATTCAGCATGTCAAAAAGCTTCTTACCTAGGGAGATCCAATTGTTAAGGAATAGAAGCCACTGGTTAACACCAGCAGCAATCGGCTAGGTATGAGACGAACCATGTTAGAAGCCGATCTGCAACCACCATCAAACTTTTGCTGCGGAGCACACCTAGCCACGGGCTCTCAGGCAAGATGCTGGCATAGTCCTATCACCAGACACTAGGATAGACTCTAGGACTGCTGTGGCATTGCAACGGGAAATTGGATATTCACCGTTCCAAGTTTCCCAGTATCTTCCAAAGTGAGAAGTGACGTGTCACCTCAATGTCTTCTTTTCTCTGGCACTTGGCTTACTGCACCATCAAATATTATTCGAAGTCTGCAAATCTTGTTTAATGAGCCTAGTCTATTATAGTAAAGAAACAAAAGATTACAGTCTCTTTGGGATCTGATAACTTTGCTTTCTACTCTTTGAAACAAAAAATACCCCCCTGAAGGTGCAAATTTGACTAGCTTTTAGATATTCAAGAGAGAAAACTCAAGCATGAAAAAATTGATACATGAAATATGGAAACAAGAATCATAAACATATTCTGGGCATTATGGAGGTAAAGCTATGGATATGCATATAAATCTCTTACCATTATGGCTGATACATGGGTATTGCTAAACAAATATCATTCGCTATTATTGACTTTCTTTTACTTGTCTCCTTTTTCTGTGTGAACAAGCTTTTAATTTACTAAAATAGATTAGTGGAAACATCATAATATAAACTCCTAACACTATACAATAGCTGAAGATTTATAGGAAAGAAGTGTTTTCTAAAACCTGTTATCATAAATTGAGGATGGACTTTTTAATACATCCATATTCCAGAAAAAATTGGGTTGAAAATTAACCAAAGGCTAGGTTATCTAAATTATAATAGGAGATTGTCATCTTAACATTCTGAAAACTAGAGAAGGATGAGCCATAGACTTTAAAAAAAATGTATAAGAAAGTGAAAGCAGCCAGAGATTGACTTGAATGTCATTATCTTATTGCCTCTTGGAACTAAAAATGTATTGTTTCTCATATAAAGCAAAGCACTGAAAACTATTTGGCAGCGAGGTTATTATTTCACATATAATTACATCTCATACAGAGGAGCATTGGCAGACATGTGGTGGCTAAATTGTCCATTTTCAACTGGAAAAAGAAATGCATTTCTTTTTTCACTTACATCAGTCAAGAAGATAGCTGCCCACAGGAAGAGAGGAAGACTTATTTGACACTAGATCTATAACCAATGATTTTAGTTATCACTTGAAATTAGTGAGAATCTTGAAAGAAGCTTAAGACTTTCTGAAGAGCAATTTGGTACCACAGTGAAACAGAGGTTGAAATGGAAAGGTAAAAAAAAAAAAAAGAAAGAAAAAGAAAAAATGCTATTTTTATTCTGAGACTGTGTTTGGATTAAGGGGTTTCTAAAATAGGATTTCTCGTAGACAGATAACTTCTAAAAGCATGCGTGCATTAATCTACCATTTTTGACAATAAGTTAAGCAATTGATTAAATCATCTCTATAAAACAGTTTGGCAAATCCCGAGTCAATGACCGTATGAACCATCATCCCAGGTACACAGCTAAGAGCACTGTTTATAGAATCCAGCCTGAAAAGCAGCTATTCTGAATGTTTATTAAGTCATCAGAAGCATTATTATTTTAGATAAATGTGGTCTGCAGGTATCTAATATCAAGTATCTGTAAGCATGAAACAGAGAAAATGTTAAAATCTCAGTTTCTCTTATTAAATAAAAAAACCCCCTGATATCTATTAGAAAGAATGTTCCTAGGGAATGTTCAGTTACTATATAGATCTTTGTCCAAGGGCTATGTGGCTGAAGGACACATTCAGAACCTCTTACTCCCGGCTGCTTAAGAAATACCTTCACTTCCAGAGGATTCCCAGCATATGAATAGCATACGAATGGCATATGAGTACATGATTATTTGGTAAAGTTGTCAAGCCTACAGATACTAAGGTCATAAAAGTGTTGAAAACCTTTTGTTACTAGGAAGGACAGTTATGACTAGCATACAAACACAGAATGCGTTTTCTTTCTCACAGAACCACTAACTATTCTTTTTTTCTAAAAAGATATACAGTGGATTTTCAAATGTATTTTAATTAAATGTAGTTAGATCACCTCCCCCTTCTCTTTTTGCCTTCTCTTGCACCCCCTACTCCCTCCCAAATTAATGACCCATTTTTCTTCGTTACCAGTGATGAGCAAACTTGTCAAAGGAAACTCAGGGAAAATGGAGACCAAGGCAAAGACAAGGGAGGCAGAAATTGTCTGCCTTGATGGCAAAGGCAAGAAAGTGTAGTCATCATCTTTCCACACTTTAAAACGTAATCCTCCTTGGTGCATGTTGTCTGGAAGAGCATCAGCACCTCTAGGTCTGCCATTATCACAGAGGCGGTGCTTGGGATTACAAGTCCATTGTAATACTGCAAAGGTATTTTGGCCTTGGTTTTGTAACCAGAAGTTTACAAATTCGTAAAAATTACTAATTGTTTTAGATAGAGTGAGAATTTTCTTTTAGGACCACGCAATAATAAACATCTTTCCACTGAATGCCAAGCATCCCTGCTCCCCAAACACTTTTTGTTTTATCGCCTTTATCCTAAGGCGTTCAGAGCTTCAGAGTGAACTGTCTGTCTTCCTACCACCTGCTCTTCCTACTTTCAAGCTACTTCCGTCTTAATTTCTTATGTGAAGAATGTTAGAAATAGTTTGCTTACGCTTTTTTTTTTTATGATTCCTTTGTGTTAATAACTCTTCTTATTGCTGTGATTAAAAATTCCCTAATGAAAGCAATTAAAGAGAAAATGGGCTTACTTTGGCTCATTGTTTGAGATTACAGTCCATCGTGGCCGGAAAGTCACAGCAGCAGGAATTTGTTTAAATATTTTTTATTCACTTTACGTCCCGATCTCTCCTCCCTCCTTTTCTCCCAATACCACCCTTACAATATACCTCCCCCATTACCCCCTCCAAGGAGAAGGGAGAGCCCCCCCCCATCCTGGAACACCTACTCTCAAAAGGACTAGGCACATCTTCTCCCACTGAACTCCAACCAGGCTATGCTTGCAGACAGGAACCTAGCATAACTGGCTCCTGAAAGGCTTCACCCTGCTGCAAACAGAAACCGATGAAGAGACCCACAGCCAAGCATCAGGCGGACTCAGAGGAGTCTTACAGAAGAGTGGGGTGTAGAATTGAGCAAGTTAAGGACATGACAAGAAGACCTACATAGTTGACAGCAGCAAGAATTCTCATGCAAGTAATCACAGTGCATCCCTATCCACAAAGAATACTTCTTTTCGTCTCACTTTTTCATGTTCATATAACCCAGGGAATGGTGCTACTCACAGTGGGCAAGCCATCTTGCCTCAACTTAATCAAGATAACCCCAGAGGCATGGCCAAAATCTCTTTCTCCATAGAGTTAATAAGTGACATTGGCTCTAGAAGCCTGTCTTTTGGGCAAGAGTGCCTAAGCTTGGTCATTTAGGAATGGACTATACTTTTTAAGTAGCACTTTCCCTTTCTTCCACAGCTAACTTTTCTCCCAAGCAGTGTCAACGACCTACACTTCCAGGATACTCCTCTGCACATGTGTGGTTTCAGACACAACCATTTATAGTAAACATTTGCTAAGCATTTAACAAATTTGAGGACCAAATTCAAATAGAAGGACAAATGTTTTAGAGTTATATTTATTTCTAACTCAGTTGGCTTTACCTCTTATAGTAAGGATAACCATTCCACTCCTCATCTGAGCATGGAATGAAAGTGGCAATATGCTACACATCTCTTAGAACATTACTAAGTACATTAGCAGCAATACATATATGAACATGTTTTGGAAGCTACACGTTTGTCCACATTCGTAGGATCTAGCTTGTATACTACAAATAAAGTTGGTATATAGAGTAAAAGAACATTTTGTGAAAAGTTCTGTTTTATAGATACACAGGGAAAGGGAGAAGGAAATTTTAAAATTTTATGTATTGTGTTTATATATATATACACAAAATAAATATATATATATTTCATACAAGCATATAAAAATTCATAAAAATATATAGGATTGTATATATGCCCTTACAAAAAGGGTTTTTGTATGCTGTGAAGATTATGAATAGCAATAAGAAGCAAAACAATTGACTAGACGTGGCCATCTGTAATAAAGACCTAAAAATCTGTTTGTAAAGACCTACCTCTGTGAATTAGGTTAAATGTCTTCGAAGAATTAAGCCCTAACCACTGCTGCACACTCAAACTCCAGATTGATTTCCCAGTTACTGAAAAAGCAAACAATGAAGTATTTTTAAAACACAAGCCATTGCAGAGATGTGTGAGTTATGACAAGCACGTTAGGATAGCTCTCTATCTCTCATCCTGCAAAAGCACCTTCAGTAACAGAGGCACGTTACCTCCCAGGTGGCGTTTATCAGCCTTTCATCGCCTTCCTTTTAATTCTCTCCTCCTGTGTCATGCTAGGTACCTGAGAAGGACGAAGCTAGAACAGTAAAGGCCCCATCATCACGTTTACCTGGGTCTCTGGGATCAAAGGAAAGGTAGGGGTGGTTCCCATCCACAATTAATCACCGATAGTGATGTCTTTATTGGCCACTGACCTTGCAGTGAGTTATATGAGTAATAAGAAGGTTCTCTGTTACCCCAATCCCTGAATTCTTGGAGGAAGACATAAATCACTTCAGCCTCATGAATTTCTCATATCTACAATGCAGACTTCCAAATTTCCCACAGAGGATGCGGGGGAACCACTTATTTTACCAGTTGTTCAAAAATAATTTTTCAGCTTGTTCAGATGTCACACAAGGAGGCCAGTGATTGAGATGATCTGGCTGAGAGTGACCCGGGGAGCCAAGGTGGATGTCTGTACAAAGCCTGGGGAGCAGCGGATAGCTTCCATCATCCAGTTTTGAGGTTGTTTGCTCTATCGCTTCCCTAACCTTATGCTCGAAGCAACAATCATGGTAGATTGCCTTATTCTGTTCCATTAAGAACTGAAGCGTACAATAAATCAAATTCCATACTGACACATCTTGCTTTGGTGGCATGACAAGCTGCTTCTTAGCTGAAATTCAGATGAAGAATATCTGGGTTTTGTAAATATACTTCTCTATATTCCCCCTTGACTGAGACTTAAAATATAAGTATTGTAGGGTACCAGAAAAAAATAATGATGGAGAAATGACAGAGGGATGGCCTCTTTTAGAGATACCAGAATCATCTTCCTGTCATTTCTTAATAATTATATAGGTGCTTTTGAGAAAGAAAAGTAGTATAATTTTCAACTTCTTTCTTTTAACTTTTATTAACTTTGGGAGAATATTATAAATACAGTGCAATATTATCACATTCATTCCCACACTATTTCCTGACTCCTCCCAGATCCGTACACCACCTCCCCAAGTTAGTTCCCAACATCATATACTCTTTTCTGTTCCTGTTGATTTTTATAACTCACTGAGTTCTCTTTGTACTGACAAGAATTGAAATGGATAGGACCCTCTGTTGTAGCATGATTGACCTACAAGGGGCCACAGCATCAAAGAAAACTCTCTCTCTTCTCTAACAGCTATCAACAGTCTAATAGCTCCTTAAAGAGGCATGGAGGCTGATGAGAATTCTTCTGCATATACTAGAATGTTGGCTGTGAGACTCCTTTTAAATAACAACTAGTTTCTAAATGTAAACATCTAAGACTAGTGCACAATTACATCATACACACACACACAAAAAAAAATGTGCTCTGGCATACACGGACCAATAAACCACATTGTTTTTTCTTAAAAATAATGTTTGTTTTGTCCATTAAGATAAAAAAAAATCTATTCTTGTAAAGACAATCTGTGACAAAACCTTAAACAGTGTTAATTTTCAAGTTAGCAATGAAGGAGTCTGGTCACAAAGTCAACATGAGATACATACTGCAATGATATGGTATTAAAATTATTTAGTGATAAAGGGACTTTTTTTTCAATATTTATTCTGCTTGATTACTATTTTGACATGAAGAGAAGCCTAATAATCCTAGAATGTCATTTTTGCCCCTAAGAGGTCTGTGGGCAAAATAAAACATATCTTTGCATAAAACTAGGTAAAAGAATACCTAAGAGAATTTTGTAAAAACTGGATTAAACCATGGTTTAGTAATTTGGAACATAAATATTTGTTTCAACAACAATTATATGGTTTTCAAGACTTCAGCACTTGGGGGTAGAAACAGGAGGCTCAGAAGTTAAAGGTCACCCTCAGCCATACAATAAATCTGAGACCAACTTAAACTCCCTGTAACTCTTATCAAAAAGTCTAACTACAATAGTTCAATGACAAATAAACATCTGACTTAAGCCTTATAGAGGGGTGATTACTTGATATGCAAAAACTGGAAGATATGTGAAGTCCTAACGACATCAGAAACAAAGTCACAAAATGCATCAGAAGTAATATTAGTATCTGATGTCTAATGTCCACCTGAAGAACACTAAAACCACTCTACATATTTGCACGGTTTAGTTCCCTACCTGCTCCCTAAATCTTGGAATGTGAAACTATCAGTGTTAAACCCACACAGAAGACAAGATTTAAGTCACTTATAATGACTTACCAAAATGAGTTCAGTATTTGTGCGAGTCTTGTTCATACCTGCAACGTTGTCTGTGGTTCTTAGTGGAACAATTTGGTTGTGAGTGGACAGAAAGACAGAACTAAACAATATATGTTAGACAATGAAAAGCTAGTGATTGTTTTTTGAACTAAGAAATCAATGGTGTGATACTTTAGAAAATAACCTGATATCCACAAACACGTTAGAGTTGGAAAATAAGCACCACACTCACATGTGCTAGTTATGAAGTTATTGCAATGAACTCAGAGGTAGGGATTGGAAGCAGCAGATTTGGAGAAAAAGATTAACATACCCAACATTCTCTGCTCAATTTAAAATGATATCCACTTCCATCCACTGCTGGAACCTCTAGAGTTGACAGGATGACAAGATAATCAATCAAAGAGTGTATTTGGTCTATTTTCTCAGTGAATGAAGTTGCTTCTTCAAAGTACATTACAAACCTGTGGAGATTATTTCTGAATTGCATAAAAGGTAATAATGGTACAGCTGTGCTTATCTGGTGGCCTAAAGGAATTAGCACTCTTTTGAAAAATTAACTAACATGTATACAAAAATTACAGAACTTATTAATACAAACTTTCTGGATAAATATTTCTTTCAATATTTTGAAGGCCCACCTTCAAAAGAAAACATCACATAGATGATTCCTCATTATAATCAATCAAAACCAGGAAATATATTTTATTAGATAGTTTCTTTATTTACATGTCATACAATATCTTCTTTCCCAGTTTCCTCTCCGAAAAAAATAAAATAAAATAAATAAACAAAAACAAACTCCTGTTCCCTCTCCCCTCCCCTTGCTCACCAACCCATCCCCTCCTGCTTACTGGCCCTGGCATTCCCCTACACTGGGGCATAGAACTTTCACAGGGCCAAGGGCCTCTGTATTAGTCAGGGTTTCTATTCCTGCATAAACATCATGACCACAAAGTAAGTTGGGAAGGAAATGGTTTATTTGGCTTACTTCCACATTGCTGTTTATCACAAGGAAGTCAGGACTGGAACTCAAGCAGGTCATGAAGCAGAAGCTGATGCAGAGGCCATGGAGGGATGTTCCTTACTGGCTTGCTTCTCCTGGCTTGCTCAGCCTGCTCTCTTATAGAACTCAAGACTTTCAGCCCAGAGATGGCACCACCCACAAGGGGCCCTACCCCCTTGGTCACTAATTGAGAAAATGCCCCACAGCTGGATCTCCTGGAGGTACTTCCCCAACTGAAATTCCCTTCTTTGTGACAACTGCAGCCTGGGTCAAGTTGATACACAAAACTAGCCAGTACAATTGACCCTTTGTCAACTTGACACACAAACACATCACTATTAAGCCTCAACCCTTATGTTCTTATTCATCCCCAAGATCTAAAGTCCCACAGTCTTTACATATTAAAAGTCCAATCAATTTAAAATGTCTAATATCTTTAAAATTCAAAGTCTCTTAACTGTGGGCTCCACTAAAATACATTCTTCCTTCAAGAGGGAAAAATATCAGGGCACAGTCACAATCAAAAGCAAAGTCAACTGGGATCCAACTTACAATCTTCTGGGCTCCTCAAAGGGCTTGAGTCACCTCCCCAGCTCTGCCCTTTGTAGCACACATCTTGTTTTCTGGGCTCCAGATGCCTGTACTTCACTGCTGCTGCTGTTTTTGGTGGTCATTCATGGTACTGGCATCACCAAAACACTATCATCCACTGTAACTAGGCTTTACCAATAGCCTCTCATAGGCTCTCTTCATGGTGCAGCCTCAGTTGCAATTGATGGCCCAGGACTGAAGGGGTCATGCAAAGGAGTTGAGGCCTGGCAC
>JADRCD010235411.1:0-23138 GCA_019843815.1 Montemys delectorum
TTGATTCCTTCCATGAAAATCCAGCTCAGGTTGTCAGGTTTGCTAGCAAGTGCCATTGGCTGCTGAGCCATCTTGTTGCCCTTCATGGTTTTATTTTAAAACCTGTTTCCATAAGGAGTTGGGTTTTTTTTCTAGCTTTTTTTCCAAATACTATTTGAAGGGAAATTTGTGAAAGTTTGGAGTAACAATGAGCAAATGTTTGGATCAATTTCATTGCTACAACAATGCAAACCTATGCTTGCCATTTCTCCATTAAAATTCTATGTGCTATTTTTGTCTGCAGTAAATATTGCTGGTGAAGACTAGAGATGAAGGTGAGGAAAACCCTTTCTGGGGTGAATAGTTATCTTAGGAAAATCAACTAAAATCCATAGATGCCATAGCTTAAAGATTGTAAGTTGGCTGTCACAGGTATTGGGTGGTTTGGGCTATAGGTAATTCCCTTAGGATCTTTTGGGGGAAAGACCATGTATTCAGAGGGAAAAGATAAATAAGGCAATAGTTCTCATTCAGAGGACTTCCTCCAAAATGACACTATATTTCAAGTCTGTGCATCATTAAAACTGAACAAGTTCCAGACAGAGTGTGATGTGAGCTCTTGCTCTTGAGCTCTTGTAATCACAATTTGCACTTTCCATGAAGCCTCACCGGATCAAAGTGGGAGTCATGTCTCCCAGAATGGTGGGAGCTCTTGTGAAACAATAAGCTATAAAATAGTGATTAAATCTACACTCATCTACCAAGCAAATGGATGCTTTCTTGGAAAGACCCAGCTCAAAATATGTTTCTTTCAGGTTGTGTTTCCCCTAGAAGAGATTTTGCTTCTGGGCTCCCCCTTCAGATTTAAGGAGGCAGAAGAAACTGCTCTATGTGTTTTCTTCTCACCTGGGCTTTCAACTTGGATTCTGATTTTGAATGCATGTCCTCTCTCTTTGACTATACAAGTGTTCATTGTGCCCACAAAGTTGTTATCTGAAAAGCCTTCTTCAGCCCCACAAGGAATGGTCTTTAGGAGACCCTCTCAGCTGGAACAGCATTTCCTCTGCTTCTTCTGCAGAAATTCGGAACAGGTCACACAGATCACAGATCTTGGGTCAATTTTGTATCTGTCCTTTGCACCCCATGCCCAGGTAGGACTCCAGGAGAATATGAAAGTATGGTTGCCAGGAGATAGAACTTCTCAGGTTTGCTTGTGAGTTCTTTTCTTCTACACTGAACAGCTGCTCCTGTAACTAGCTCCTTTCCCCCCACATTCTGTGACAATTTTAAATAATTAACATTGCAGCTTGCCGGGTGGTGGTGGCACACATCTTTAATCCCAGCACTTGGAAGGCAGAGGTAGGCAGATTTCTGAGTTCGAGGCCAACCTGGTCTACAGAGTGAAAAAAAATTGTATCTTAATGTTTCTGTGTGTTCAGAAACAAAGTCTTCTTATATTCCTTAATGAGACTCACACATGAGTTTCTACCTATTACCTCCCTTCAGAAGTGGTCCAGACCTCTCCCCTCAGAGGTTCTTAATGTGGAATTAGTCCACTCAAGTGGCTTAGAGCAAGAGACTGTTTCTGGAGGCTGATTGTGAACAGGCAGCCACGAGACACTCCCCTGGACTGTGATGGATGTTTTTGATTGTCAACTTTACTGTATCTGGAATTAACTAAAAACCCCAAGAAGCTGGCTATACCTGTGAGGGCTTTTTTTCTTAATTAATATTTTGAAGTGGGAAGGGCCATTTTTAATCCAGATCTTTTGAGGTGAGAATATCCACCTTTAACCTGAACCATACTTTCTTCTGGAAGGCTATATAAAGGACATAGGGAAAAATAAAAGCTTTTGCTGTTGGCTTGCTTGCCCTTACTCTCACAGCATTTTCCCCACTGGCATTAACCTACTCATTCAGGATTCCAGTGTATCCTGAAGACCCCTGTGACACATCAAGCCTTGGGGACTGAAGCACTACTGGATCCTTGAATCTTCTGCTGGTAGACAGCTACTGTTAGAGTAGCTGGACCACAGACTGTAAGCCATTCTAATAAATGCCATATATGTTATGTATAAAAACAATCAATTATTATACATATTATTTTATATATATATATATTCATTCTATGAGTTCTGCTCCTTTAGAGAACCCTGACTGATACACTCACTAAGAATTTCTATGGGAATGTATAACCAGGCAAAACATGATGGCAGATTGGAGCCCAGATGTTGGAGCTAAATCCTGTATCTGTCTAATTGTAGTTATGAGTCTTTAAGAATCACTTCTCTTTCTGAGCTAAACAGTGAAATAATAGTAGTCACAAAAGTGATGTTTTGCAGGTAGCATAGATACTAATGCATATGTAGTTCTTCACAGAATGACTAGCGCTCAGTTATACGAATGTTAGCTACTGTATTATTAGGAAAAATCTCTTCCACACACATTAGGTCTGCAAAGATGGAATAGAAAGGGATGAAAGTGGAAGACTTGTCTAGGTACCAGTGCTCCACAGTTGACTTGACTCTGATTTAAAGACATACTGAACTATTAGAGAGGGACCATCTGAAGTTATGATGTGGAAAGCCAAAGATCTGGGCCAGTTAACCAACATACTGAGAGAAAAAGTTATTTGACTCAAGTGTAAAGCATGTAGGAGTTCCAGGTGAATATTGAACTCAAGATGTTTTGCAGAAACCAACCATTTGAAAGCAGAGAATGTGGCACACAGGAGTCTGTGTATGCACATGTCTTCACACAGAACCTCATCCTGAAAATCCACCATATTATCCAAAAGCACCTCTTAAAGGCAAGTTCAGTGAGTCTCAGTAAGTTCTCTGAGTCCTCAGAGTCAGAAGAAACTATTAAAAGCTAGTTGCTATTTCTTTCGACAGATGAGTAGATCACTCTGAGATGCAGGCAGAGCCCAATTATAAAAGGCTTGTTTCGTTCCTCTGAAAGCCATTGGAATTGACCAAGGACATAAAAAAAAATGAGCCATATCTTATCAAATATCATTAGATGTGGAAGGTCACCCCAGAACAATGCTGAGGATACATTTAAAGGACAAAACGGATCAGAGTAAGAGGCTAGGAAGTCTAGGGTACAGCTTACCCAAGAATGGAACAGAGAGAGAATGAACAAATATATGAAGAAGAAGGCTGTTTAAAACCTGATGAGTTGTCATGGGCATGGGGAAACAGTCTAGGAAAGATTTCTGACTTGATTGATTGGCTACAGTGGCCAGGAGACTGTTCTGGAAGTATACTGAAGATGCTTGCTGTTGCCTATGCTCAACCTGAGTTGTCTTTGGTAACTCTAATGAGATCTCTTAGCTTATCATGCTATACAGTTCCTGAACATAGGTACAAATCTGGACAGTAGGCTTAGCTATCTACAGGACAGTTGCGGCTAGAAGTCTGATTGGTGCCTTTTATAGTGAATGCAAGTGAGGAATAAGAGTAGGGAACAGGGTCATAGTTGGGGAATGTCATCATGCAAGAAACCTCAGCAAGAGTCAGAAAGAGTGGTCAAGACCCAAGATAGAATGTAGAATTGGGACACCAAGAGATAGAGAAATACCAAGATCAAGAGACTGATTTGTTAATGTCAAATGAAAACAAGTTGATCCATGTGAAGGACAGGAAACCATCCACTGGAGGTGGCAGCATGGAGGATCCTTGAGATTGAAAAAAAAAGAATGAGGACAACCACAAAGGCTGCAGATAGAAAAGCAGACATGGGATGTGAGGTAAGGAAGGAATGAAGTCCAGCTCTAAAAGACAGATCAAGAGGATCTAGGATGAAAAGAAAATCCTTGTTTGCATCTTTGTTAAGAACAAATAATAGGACTGCATGGTGCTGAGCTGAGTTGGGGCTTGATGGAATAAGATGTCTGCAGAGAGGCAAGAGACCTCAGGATATCAGACACAGGCATCCCTTGCTCACCTTGGACAGAAGAAGAAAGTGAACTGTGAGAATCAGTAAAATGTTTGCAGCTCAATCATGAGGAGTTGAGTGGAATCCCCTAGAACCTACAGGAAGAGCTGGGCTAACCCAGTGAGTTGGTACCAGGTTCAGTGGGAGACTCCATTTCAACAAAGAAAGTGGGACAGCAACAGGAGAGACACAGTCAATCTCTGGCATACATGTACACACACACACACATCATGCATGCATACACACATGCACATGTGCACATGCACAGTAAGAATCAGAAGAGCATTGACAACTGGGATTGTGCAGGATTTTAACATTTACAAGACCAAGTGCTCTACCCCTTATCTTATTATCTTTGGCGCTAGCCATCAATAGAGCTAGACAGCAACAGTCACTATTTCAGAAACAAAAGAGTTAATTTGTTAATTTGCCAATGCCCAGACAGAAACTAGATGCTCTAATTAAGCTGTAGCTTTTTTTTTTTTTCTTGGATTGGCCCTGGCTTCTCTAAAGAAACTTGGTGTCATAACCAGAGAAAAACTTGTTACAATCTGGCATGTGCATTTGCCAGCCATTGATCTAGTTTGGTCCTTGTATTTCAATTGGGACTCAAGATGACAGATACATGTTCATCCCATTGTTCTCCACAGTCTACTGAAAGGCCACCTTACACTGGCATCATGGTATCACATTAGTATGATACCGCCATCATGTAGCTAGTATCCATGTGATAGGAAAGCAGAATTACATATGCACTTTTCAAGTTGTTATATTGAACTCGTGTGCACATGGCACTAACACTTCTCAAATTCTGTAAAACACATAGTTCTTCATACAAAGACATTTTAATGTTATGGTACAAGGCACTGTATTTTTTTTTTTTTTTTTAGAGCCACACAGTACAGAAGAAGGGACTAGAAGAACTGATATCTCTAAGCACTGGAGAATTCAGGCTGAGGATAGCCCCACCTAGAACAAACCAAACGCAGCCTTGCATTGCCTAGTAGTTGGGCAGCGCTCTTGAGCTCCTTCCATTAGAATAAGAGCCAGCAAATATTTTCTTTAAAGGGTCTGCTACAAAATGTGTCTGACTTTGAGGACCATTTAGTCCATGTCAATCACTAAATGTTGCTGCCACAGCAACACAAAAATCATCAATAAACCGCATATAAATGAATGAATATGGCTTTGTTTCAACAAACCTTTCTTTTTTAAAAAAAAAAAGATTGATTTATTTATTTTTATGTATATGAGTACACTGTAACTGTACAGATGGTTGTGAGCCATCATGGAGTTGCTGGGAATTGAACTCAGGAGCTCTGCTCCTGCCCAAAGATTTATTTATTATTATATCTAAGTATACTGTCACTGTCTTCAGACGCACCAGAAGAGGGCGTCAGATCTCATATCGGATGGTTGTCAGCCATCATGTGGTTGCTGGGATTTGGACTCAGGACCTATGGAAGAGCAGTCAGTGTTCTTAACCGCTGAGCCATCTCTCCAGCCCCTCAACAAACTTTTCTTACTGAACAGTATAATTTGAATATATTTTATTTTAAACCAAGAAAATGGTAATAGTCTGATTCTTTCTTCAATCATTTAAAAAAAAAAAGTACAACCCACCCTCTTTCTGTGACCCAAATAAAAACAAAACAAAGATCTTATTTAACTTGGTGGTCTCAGCTTCATGGTTCATAGTTCAGAACTCCCTGGCAAGTATTAGTAGCTCCAAGATTTTTGTAGAACTAATATAGGTAGGCTAAACGTGTCTCAACCTAACTTCAAAATTGAGTACTTTTTCATAGTTTCATCTTCTCACATCATGCCTGGAGAGAGAACTGGCTACAGTAACACATGCTCTGATTCCTAGCCAGGGCCTAAAAGGAGACATGCCTGGATCTTGTTTGCCCTCCATCCACAATAAAAGGGGAATTAATTTGCTTGGCTCAGATTAAATCTTTGGATATCCTTCCAATTATTTATATTTAGTAGCAAATTATTTCCCAAGTGAAATCCAAATGTATACTAATAAATGTAATAGATTCCTCTATTAGCTATCACAAAACACCCAGAGTTGGGCTATGAGAAGGCATATTATTATCTTGAACCTCCTTTCCCAAAGCAGCAAGCTTGCCTTGCTGCGGATTTGTTGTGGATTCTTTGGGATGTCACTGACTTCTTCATATTCTGAGTCTACTTTTTCCATATCTCCCAGAATAAAATGCAATTACTCCTAGAGTTGACAATCGTCTCCTTAGCAAAGATCCCTTCTAGTTAGGGGATACACCTCTCTGTTTTTTTCTATAGTATCCTTTTTCTATAACAACATGAAAGTGCACATGTATAACACTGAATTGTCTTGCTAGGTTTGCTTGGACTGTAAACCCTGCAGAATTAGGCAGAGTAAAGGTACTTACCATGCAGAGATCATTACTTATTTCTATTTTTGACAGCAAAACATGGCCCAGAATTGGTCAGTTTCAGATAATTCTTGACAATACCAGTGTGACCAGGATTTCCACACAGCATGAACTTATTTTAGTTGAAAAAAAAATGAAATTCAGACATGGTACTAATATTTAGGTTCAGCTGTGAGCTCTGCCCATTTCTCCACCTATGACCCCTTTACAGACGAGATGGTTCTATACCAAATACTTCACCTGGAAAACCTCCAAGCAAGTAAGAAAATCAGGTTATGATATCCTCTCACCATCTAAAATATTGTGTGTGACCAAAATATTACTGAAATCAAACATTGACTTTTGACACGTGGTCATTGCTTAGTTTCCCCATGGAAACTTGTGGCTATTGTTGTACAGAGAGTAATCTTGTACCAGAGCCTGGCTGTGCCCATTAGCTTCTTCTCACGCAAGAATATCAACCAACTGCTTGCAGCTGCTTAGGCTTGGCTCTCGATGTGAATCTTCTTTCAGGCCTTTCCTGATCTATATTTTCCTTTCAATTTATCATTCCTTTCTTTCCATCACAATAGCAATATCAAAGGTGTACTCGTGCAGTGTGAAGTATGGAGGATGGAGTCCCATAATCCCTCTGTCATGACACACAATTTCTACGAGCAGAAGCCTTCTGCAGCCATGCCTGCTTAGGAGGAGCACACATGCATTCAGAGTTGACCCAGAGTCCTAGGTCTCAATCCTACAGGAACAGTAATAAGAGTTCCTAAGATAAATGTATACTACACTCAACACCCCTTAGTAGTGATGGAAATATGTGGGAAGAAACCTAACTGCACATTATAGGAATAACTATCAACTACAGTGTTCCATAGAAGGCATGCCAATACTCTATACCATTAAAATACATAAAGGCAACATGCCCTGACCTCAATAGCAGTATATATGTATGCACTTTCTTTACAATTGTGTACATATGGGGACTTGAGAAATGACTCTGTTGTAAAATGTTTGCTATGGAAGCATGAAGACCCCAGTGTGGACTCCCAGAATCTATGTACAAAGCAGGATATGGTGACAAGCAACTGTAACCTTAGCAGTAATGACAGGAAGCGAGGTGGGGCCCTGGAGCTCACTGGCTAGCCAGACTAGCTGAATTGATGAGCTTTGTTTTCACATAGAGATACTTCTTTAGACAGTGCACGATGAACCACAACTACGTTTAGCATGGCACAATAACCCTAGGGATGCAATGATGCATGCATACCTAGGAGGTAACCAATGCTCTCTAATTGGACTTGAGATTCACTCAAAAAGACAGAAAGTATGTCTGGTACCAAAAAACTATCCAACCACTCACATCTAGTGATCATGGGTCTTGTGGGGGAACCCCAACATTTTATTAAACCAGCATAATTCCTAACTACATTCTATACAGTTGTCCTTACACCTACACTCAAGTCTCATCAAAGAACCCTCTCTTTGCCACAGTAGGATACAATTACAGAAAACCACAACTTTTCACCGCACACAGTTGTAGAACTCAGTCCCAATGTATACATCTACAAACTAATTCTGCTATCTAGGCTCAGGTAGCATTGCAGAAGAGAAGAGTGGGGGAATCTGGGAGTTTGCTGTGAGATTGTGTCTCTAAGTAACGGCAAAGGCTACGCCCATAAAGTCTCAACAATATGGCTGCCCAAACAGGAGCTTAACAAGGACAACACCAATAGACATGGCAATGTGGACAGGATAAAGATTATGATGCCTCGGCCCTACACAAAGAACTACAAGCAATTAAGACACACTAAAAGTAGAAGAAATATGTTTCCCAGGGAAGAGCACAACCATTAGTTATCCAGTACCAAATGACCAGTCCTGAAAACACATGTACAAGTAACAGTACACAGATAGAGCAGTTAATATAAAAAAGGGTATGAATTTGAAAGAGTAAGGTGGCATATATGGGACGGTCTGGAAGGAGAAAATGGGGAAGACTATATTGTAACCTCAAAAAAGTGTTTATGTATGTATGTATTATATATATGAGTGTGTGTGTGTGCATACATATACACATATGTGTGTTACATGTGTATGTACATTGAAATACTTTGATATAATTGATCAAAGGAAAAGTATTGGAAAGATGACACAGAAAGTATAAAATGAAGTTATTCTTTTAGAGAAAAAAGTACTGGAGTCTTATTTTATTTTGTAAATACTTGAAATTTTCTACAACAATTTTTAAAATTATTATTTGGATTGTACATATTTTCATGGTATAGTCTGATAGTTTGATGTGTTTTCAAAGTGAGTATTTCTCAAGCTATATGATATTTATGACTTCCTATCAACTACTGGGCCTTTGAGCTCCTCTGTCTTAGGTCTTTATTCTATATACACTCAATTACTGTGAGCTATAATGTAGTAGAGGAATGTTAATTTTCCTGGGCCTCTTACCCACAATCCAAACTCCTTCTGTCCCCACTCCTTACCATGGAAAATTTTTTCTTTATTTTTTAATGTGCTGTTGTACAATGCAGTAGAATGTTGTACAATGCATCATCCCTTGGGACTCAGAAACAAGAGCTCATTTGAGATGCAACCATTAAAATTAATGTCTCAAAGAAACATAAGAATTATTAAAACATCCAGCAAAGAACATCCATCTAGTTTTTCCATCTCAAAGCAACCACAACAAGATTATTACCAGTTGTCTTATTCAGACCTTTGAGAAGGAAAAACAGAAACACAAGCAACCCCAAATATTGGCAATACTTCAATATACTGCTTTTAAAGCTAATATGTAGAATTTTAAACTGGTATTTGCTTGTAGTTGGATAACATGTGATGTATCAGGCTTTAAACCTAGTTCAAGACCATTCGAATACATTTTAAGCTACAGTGTTCATTTCTACTGTGTCTGTTACCCATAATCCAACCAATTTCTCTTATTCAAATTATCCATATCCAGCCTTGTTCTCTTCTAGAATGAGGCTGACTGTACGAGGAGTGCTCTGGTGGGATAGAAGCTGTAGAACATGGGAAATTTATCATTGTAGCAGTGTGATTTCAAAGGCAGGCTTGGCCTCTGTTCTTTTTCTGAAAAAGCTCTGACCTGTAGATAAGGACTAACATGAGTGATAAGCAGTAGACATCCCCATCTCTCAGTCCTTGAACATCCTATTCAAAGGAAGGATAGATGGCCTCTAAAAGAGGAAAGTAACCTCCATGGCTTCTCAGTGTCCCAGAGGACTCTACTGTCCTCCAAGGCCCCAGGACACTGAATCTATCCTGTTCATTCTGGAAGTAGAATATAGTTCTTTTCATGCATTTCATGTATACAACAGGAAGTGTGCCTGCATGTTTGTCCTACCTGTACTGGAGAGATGAGCATCGGGGCTGTTTGTACTAAAGCTAGCAGGATAGATAGAGGCTAATTTTTATCAAAGGTGGCTGATCCTATAGAAAGGACATTGCCTAGCTGCAAAAACTTTATTGTTCCTTTAAAAACACAGAACTGAAACTCATATTGTGATTCCCATGATCACATGGCAGACCATAGAACAATTTCGGTTGTCTTAATTATTTTACTAATCCCTCTGATATGCTTGTTGAAGTAAGTTAAAGGGAGGAAGAGTTTAAAGCTGTTTCACAGTTTAAAGTGATCGTGTCCATCTTGGTATGAGAGGAGAGGCAGGGTGGCCGGGACTCCTGTGGTAGAAGCAGCTTAATACCATTTGCTGCATCTTTGTGGGTCAGGAAGCTGGAAGCCAGATGGGAAGTCAGGCAGCCAGCTTATAATCCTCAAGGCTTGTCTCTACAGCCCTATGTCTGATAGCTAGGCCCATGTACAAAAGATTCCACAACTTTGCAAAAGAGTGCCAGCAACTGGGGACAAAGTGTTGAAATACATGAGCGGGGGCAGGGGTGTGTGTCATTCCACACGCAAACTATAACATTAGTCATTTATGACTGTCCTAATTACTAATAGCGATCCTTTCTTTCAGATGTCTAATTAGATAATGAAGTACATGGTCACCATAAAGTTACTACATTTCAAGTCTAGCCTTTGTACTTAATTGTAGTTCTTGTTTTGTAATTGAATCACAATTTCAAAGTGTATATTGAAAACCTAGGATATTCAGCTCCTTCCAAAGGCAGTCTGGTTCCAAGTTCACACTGTAACCTTACTGATGCCCTCTCTGGAGGAAAGGTGAGCAGAGCTTAGACAAGGCATATTTGATTCTGCTTGAGTCAAGGAACAGAGGAATGTTCTAAGAGGAGCAGGAAAGCTATTCCCAAGAAGAGGGAAGAGGAGAGCAAAGGCTGGAGGTGAAGATAAGTTCCTTGTTATCTTTGGGAGGGGATGAGAAGGGCTGAAGAGTGGAGTCAAGCTGGGGGATGAGTCCTAACAAAGAAGGAGGGATGTGGGACCAGGACCTCCAGGTGCTGCTACACCTGGCTGGAGTTTCAACTCTGGCAAGGCATTAGAATTCATACCACATGGTCTTTAGAAATCCTAGAATTATTTTAACCAATCCTGGCCTTGAACTCAGGGCCTTGCACATGGTAGACAAATGCCATCTCATGGAGCTGCATCTCCAGCCTCCTGGGTAGTTTTCAGTGCACTTATTCTAAACCAAGTACAAAACCATTATATGACTGATAACTATTTATCTGAATTTCATGTTATATTGATTAAGTGATAGGGTGTCGGGGTTTCATCTTTAAATATTCCAGCAAAAAAAAGAAAGGGTGGATAATGAGGATCTCTTTAAAAACAAACAAACAAAAATAAACAAAATACTATTGGTTAAATATTGTAAATGTTGATAGTTACTGAATTTGGATAATTGGCTTAAGAGACCTGATTTCTTATGTTTTTCTGTCTTTGACTTAGAAATTTCATGAATGTTAAAAACAAACAAAGCATATATTCCCTGGGTCTGTCTCCCTTGGACTTACTAAGTCAGAACTACTGTGTACCCAGATATAATCTTCTAGTTATGATGGATATGTTGGGTTGAATTGGGGTGAGAGACAAGCTGGAGATAGAGTGATGTCATCCTAAGTGGGGGAGGGAGCAGAGACAGACAGAGACACAGAGAGGCTGGACCAGGCAATGAGGTGCCTACTGGATGGAGGAGGAATTTGAGGAAATGCTGGCATTTAATAATTGAGATCTTGTGTTTAATTAGGGCATGAACAAATAGTGTCATTACTAAGATGGGAAATACCAAAGGAGCAGACATAAATAATAAAACACAGACAACTCTCTATTTCTGGAGTTTTTGTTTTTCTTAAGTACTAGAACCCATTTGTTGATATTATTTCAATATTTTCAGACAGATTTCATAGTACCTAAAAGGTACTATGGACTTGAGGTCCCACAATCTAAGTAAATACTGCTTCTATGTTTCATCTTGGGGGGATATGCCCCTTAAAACACTAATGTTTAGAACCAGCACTTACCACTGTACTGTGCTTCAAGGGTAAGCACAGGAAGTCCTGGTCTGTGGGGTTTTCAGTAAGTCAACTTTTGACTCATTAACTGTTTACACAGACAGGTGCCCCTCTGGGATCTTCAGGGCTGTTTGCATTTTTTTATCTCTACCCTTCCCTGCAACTCCACTAACTATCAGCATGAGAGATTAAGGAAGGGTCAAGGCTGTGGCTGAGCACACTGCAGTGCCCTCTTGAATCCTGTCTTTAGTGAGGCATGATCAGAGGCACAGACATCCACGACCAGCCATTTCTATGCACACAGCATTTTGCTTTCTTCCAGCCATTCCCCGCCCCCTTCTACCCCCAAAGTGTAAGACTCCAACTCTGACGCCAAGACATCTTTTAGGAAATCCAGTTAAACCTAAAGCTTTCAAACAACTAGGTTTAGATTTGCCCAAGGGACCCAAGGAAGTGGCCTCTGAGTCCCTTGTCCTTCAGATCCTCCCAGAAGACAGAGTCTTTCCTGTGATTTCTGTGGACTCTTTGCAGAAAGCCATATTTCCCCCAAGTCTTTCTTTTCATCTCTGTCTGAACCTGCCTTCATCTTCCTAGTGGCTAATTAAAAAATTACAACCAGGAGGATTAAATAGTAAACTCCTTCCCTTCTGCCCTCTGCCTAATTTCTGGAGCCTCAAGCTAAAGGACTTAAAAAGAATTAGAAAGAGCCACCTTGACTTGGCAAACTGCATTCGTGTGTGTGTGTGTGTGTGTGTGTGTGTGTGTGTGTGTGTGTGTTAGGAGATGTTCTAGTGGGTAGCCCTTCAATACATGGTGTGCTTGCTCATTATTTACATCTTTTTCCAGAAGGATAAAGTTCAGGGGAGCAGATGTTTCCCCACTGTTATGGATTTCACTTGTGCACATGCATGCATGCATACTGAAAGAGTTTTGGGGTGTGTGTGTGTGTGCGTGTGTGTGCTTTGCTGCCTGGCAATCCCATTTTTCTATGAAGCAGGGAGTTGCTGAAAAACTCACATCTTTTTCATTACAGTTAGAGTCTGAGTAGATGGGAACTCGCCCCCACTCATGGAATGCACACATAGGCACGCAGACTCTGGCAGGATTCCACTTGCAAAGAGGTTTGGGGAGGCAGTGTCTGAAGAGCTGTCAGCAGTGTTTCAGGTAGATATCTTTATACAGGATCTTCACACTGCTACATGCTTCAATCGAGAAAGGGCTTCCAGTCCACATCAGTCAGTTTCTCTGTTTTAGATTGTTCTTCATCAACTGTTTTTTTTTTTCTTGTGATTATACACTTTGACTTTATCATCCCTTTGATAACAATTTCTGCATGAAAATTGACTTTATATTTCATTTTTCCCGTCTGTTATCTTAGCTGCATTCATAGGCAAACACCCTTTGTGCGGCTCTGGTAATATAACTGATCAGGCGAAGCTGTGCCGTAAGAAATCAAAACCATAATAATGTCTTTGGGTTTTGCATTTTAAATACAGCGTTCATTGTTGCGCTGAGGTTTCCGATCCCTTCCCAGACATTATGGAGATTACCTTTGGTAATGCTTATTTCATTGTACTTTGATATAAAATAATGTGTGTCATAAATCAGCAGAGCGACTGTCATTAAACAGGAAAGAGCCTACTTATGATATGAACAATTTGCTTTTCTAATTTGAGGAAGATTGAGGCATTTTAATTATGGAAGGTCTTTGTAAATGAGACTGGAATTCGATATCAAATTATATTCCTTATGGAATTGTAGGTTAGGAATAATCAAATCCGTATTCATTAATTTTACATTAATTTTTTGCAAGCACCAAACAAAAAAACATTCACAGGAGCATTTGCTAAATAAAGACTCATGGTCCTGTTAAGCTCACAAAAGTTATGTTTCTTTATTTAAGAAAAAAAAAAAGCAAGAAGAATGAATGGATTGTTAGGTGTAGAGCATTTGGGAACTGCAAACTTTAGATTTTTATAAATTCGAAATTGAGGAAGTTATTGTTTTAAAAGGTTAAAACTGTTGAAGAATGGGCCTAAGAGTGTTCTCTAACATGGGCAGCTGGTGGATTTCACAGTGTAACATGGCTTCCACTTGGTAGAGTATGGGGCTTTGCCCAGGGAAATCCTTGTCTGAACATTAGCGGAGTCCTGATCTCTGAAGGTGAGCAGAGCTCTGAATGTGAGCATTGCAAGTGATTTAAAATTATGAGTGCTCCTCAAATTGTATAAAACATTGATTTTTTTTTTATAAAATGGATTTCCATGTTTTATGTGTCCAGTGGTTCTGTAATTACAGCAGCTGGGATGGAGGCTTCACTCTGCCGCTGGGGTTATCTTCTAAGCAACTCCTTCCCTTTTCTACCCGTCCATACTTTCCCCCCATTAATAACTTTTCTGGATTTCCTCACTGCTGGAATAGACACATCATTCTTTGTTCGTGCTCATAAATCACCCTGTGACCAAGGAACTAGGAAGTTATTACGGGTGAGGGGTAGGTCAGGTTGAAAATTCAAATTGATCTAACCTGTTCTAGGAGAAAAAAAGAACCTTACACAAAACAAAGCATCAGCTTCCAGGACTTTTTAATAAACCCCTGGAAGAGGGCAGTGGCAGCCCCATAGCAAGGGCTGCAAAGATGCCTGGGAATTCTGAAGTTGTCCGGACAAGTATCTTGTTTTGGGACTATTGGCCCATGCACACCATTCCCAACACAGTTTGCACTTTTTGCTCTGATATTCACCATTCTCTCTTCCCCTTTCTCAGGGAAAGAAAAGTTGTAGAATATAATATACAAATAAAGCAAATTTCTATTTCAAAGAAATATATGTGAGAAACAGATATTTTTCCCCATATATTGGGGGGGGGGAGAGGAAGGGATGGAGGGAGGGAGAGAGGAAGGAGGGGGGAGGAGAAGGAGAGGGAGGAAGAAGGAGAGGGAGGAAGGAGGAGAGGGAGACAGACAAAATTTTGTGCAAATAACAAGCTATGTGATGAGAGATGGCTAATTCTGTCTACTTGGGATAACCTATTCTATCTTTTCATTTTTAAAAATAACCCCTTCCCCATGCTCTTCCATCCTCCTTGTCCCTTTAAGCTATTTGGTAAAGATCTGCAGCACTGTTCCATGTGTTTTGTCAAACTCTTTGTCAAGGTGAACTGAATGTAGAACTAGGCTTTTGTCAGCCCAAACTCACACCTGCACATCATAACTTGAGTCTAAATCTAAAGAAACAGGAAAAGCCATAGAGCAAAGCTATCCAGATGTTGCTGAGTCTGGGCGACTGTAAATTTTGAAAGTACAAGCTTTCCATACGGATTTAGTATAGCGGGAACTGTGTGAAAATTCCAAGACCCCTGGTTTACTGAAGTGTCTGACCATTTCTGTAGGAATCAGAACAGATGTACCGAGGCAGGCAGTAATGCCATGACAATAAGGAACGTTTCCACATCAGCTCACTGAACTGCTAATGGATAGTGAGGACCAAGATTCGCACTGGAGGAGGGGCAGTTCCGCAATTTTAAACTCAGAGCCCGGTATGCAAATTCATCCTTAGTGGTAGCTTGGGACTTGACATCAGGAAGCTCATGACCTGCTTTCTTCTGAACACATTGGGATACAGTTCATTTTAGAATACGTTTTTATGAATAAGAGAAACAGAAGAACGTCGTATAGACCTTTGAGCTTATATTTGCAGAAGTTTGCCACTTTATTATAATGTATAATACCTAAGAAACCACACCCAGCGCTTGGGACCCCTTCAGATTTTGAAGTTTGAAGCTTATTTTTAGAGCTAATGCTAGAAGTAGAGAGCCGGGCTCCCAATCCTGTAGTCGTGGTCTGGGCATGCCTTTAGGCTATGACCATCAGTTTCATAGCTCCACCTCTGGACAAAGAAGGTGCTGAGGGCAGGGCAAGGACTGACCTGAGTTTCCCCATATTATATGAAACAATGATTTTCAGGCTGTGCCTTGACCTGAGAAACTCCATTTACAAGCGGTATCTGACTCTATTTTTTTTTGTGTGTGTGTGTGTATGTATGTACATGTTTATGTGAATGTGTGTGCATGTGTATATGCACATTTGTCTATAGGTGTAGGTGTGACACATATATGTGGTGTGACACATATATGTGTGTCACATATACAGGCTAGTTTTGTGTATTGACTTGATACAATCTGGAGTCGTTAGAGAGGAAGGAGGCTCAGTTGAAGAAATGTTTCCATGATATCCATCTGTAAGATATTTTCTCAATTAGTGACCAGTGTGGGAGGGCCCATTGTGGGTGGTGCCCTACCTGGTCCTGGCTTCTATAAGAAAGCAGGCTGAGCAAGTCAGGGAAAGCAAGCCAGTAAGCAATACCCCTCCATGGCTCTGCATGAGCTCCTGCCTCCAGCTCCAGCTTTCTGCTCTGTGAGTTCCTGTCCTGACTTCCTTTGGTGATGGACAGCAATGTAGAAGTGTGAGCTGAACAAACCCTTTCCTCCTCAACTTGTTTTTTGGGTGTGTTGTAGAGACAGAAACCCCAAGACAGTTGTCAACTTTGGATATCTTCCTCAACTACTCTATTTTGACTTTTGAGATAAGATCTTTCCCCGAATGTGCTCACCCAATGCTGCCTGACTGGATAGTCAGCAAGCCCACATATGCTTCTATTTCCACTTCCCAGCACCAGGGTATGGGTGCACACTAGCATGATTTACTTTTCAAATGGGTGTTGAGGCTCACACTCAGGTCTTCATGCTGGCAGGGTAAAATCCTTATCAGCTGGACCATCATCTGAGCCCCTTGACTCCACTCTAAGCTTGAATGCAGAAGTGGGATGATTCTGCCCCTGGGTGAACATATTAACACCATTATCTGCCCAGCTCTGCCCTCCAGGCTGCTCATTCATAAAAGTGTAACTTTAGCAAAGTAAATCAGGACTGCAAGAGCTCATGGCCACATAGAAATATGAAAACCAGGGCCTGAGAACTTGAAACACACCAGACTGAGACAAGAGGGAAGCATCCTCATTTGGACCCCATGAAGAAGAGGACACCCCACTGGCTCACCCAATATGTATGTCAAGAGAAGTCCTGTCATTTGAGGGGTACAGCCCTCAGCATCAATGCAGCCTCCCCAAGTTGCTGTCTATTAGTCTATCTGTTTGTCTATCTGGCCCTGGCCCTGCCCTTTGTCTTTCCAGCCTTTCTCTTCTCCATCTCACTTCCGCAGTTCAGCTCAACTCTGAGACATGACTGAGCCTTGAGTTGGCAGCATCCCAAGCAGACCCCTAGCAGGTTTAGCTGACCTTCCCCCCACACACACCCCAACAGAGACTCTTGCTATATCTCTACCTTGTCCCACTCAGTTGGTCCTGGACCCTGATGAGGAGAGAAGGAATGAAGGAAAGACAGCAACACTGAAGAAACAACAGGCACACACATACAAGAAAGGCTGGAGTCAGGTGGGCTTTAGGTACACGAATGGAGCAGCATCAACCACCAAAACAAGCCAGAATGTCAGCGAGTTCATTATATACAGCACAGAGGGAAGAGTTAGCCAGTGTGAGTAGGAGCTGTCTATAGGAATGAGCAGCCTCAGATTGTAAAGACGTAGGAGGAAGAGGGTGAAGTCACAGTCTTTTACACACACTGGTCTGCAGACACTCTTACATGGCTCTGGGAAGAAGGCTTTCCGAGTGTCCTGTGTGCCCTAGGCTTTGATCCCTGATGTGTCCAGCTCACATCAAACAGGACACATTCACTCGGAAACCCAATCATTCAGGACCTCTATTTCTGTGGCCTTTACCAAGTTCTCACTTCCACCTCTCAGTTATGCATCTTTGAAACTCCTTGAACTCTACGGTCGCCCCCTTTAACTTTTTGTAACCATTTTGTAAGTTAAATATATAGATATATTTACTGTGTGATATGTAATATAAGGTGTGACAGTTAACATTTATAGTTAAGATCGTAATAAAAGAGCCTGTGATGTTTTGGCCAGATATCAAGGAAATCAAGACTTCTTGACAAGTTGCTGTCAGTAAAGCTGATGTGCCTTGTGAATTTGTTATTCAATAAATTCTGTCATTGTGGGAAAACTCAAATATTTCTGTTTCTGATGTAACAAACAACACTGGGCCACCATTTTGATGTACTAATTGCCCATTTTTCATCTCTAATCACACTCATCCACTCCTCTGTCTGATAACATTCCAGGATGTGGTTACAGGGATGGTCCCCAGGATTGATACTAACCTGTCAATTTGCAAAGCAGCAAAACTCAAGGTCTATTCTCATCATTTTCTTGTTATAATTTGTGCATGTGCCTTATTCAGGATGATATTTTTTAGTTCCATTCATTTGTTTAAGAATTCATGAATTAATTGTTTTTAATAGTTGAGTACTATTCCATTGTGCAAATGTATCACATTTTCTGTATGCATTCCTCTCTTGAGGTACATCTGGGTTCTTTCCAGCTTCTGGCTATTATAAATAAGGCTGTTATGAACATAGTGGAGCTTGTGTTCTTATTACATGTTGGAGAATCTTCAGGGTGTATGCCCAAGAGTGGTATAGCTGGATCCTCAGGTAGTGCTATGTCCAATTTTCTGAGAAACTGCCAAACTGATTTCCAGAGTGGTTGTACGAGCTTACAATCCCATCAGAAATGAAGGAGTGTTCCTCTGAATGAGGTAACCCAATCACAAAAGAACATACATGGTATGCACTAGTAAGTAGATATTAGCCCAGAAGCTCAGAATAACCAAGATACAATTCACAGACCACTTGAAGCTCAAGAAGAAGGAAGACCAAAGTGTGGATACTTCAATCCTTCTTAGAGGGGGATCAAAATACCCATGGGAGTAGATACAGAGACAAAGTGTGAAGCAGAGACTGAAGCAAAGGCAATTTAGAGACTGCCCCACCTGGAAATCCATCCCATATACAGTTACCAAACTTAGACACTATTGCAGATGCCAACAAGTGCCTGATGACAAGAGCCTGATATAGCTGTCTCATGAGAGGCTCTGCCAGTACCTGACAAATAGAGAAGTGGATACTCACAACCAACCAATGGAGTAAGCACAGGGTCCCCAGTGGATGAGCTAGAGAAAGGACTCAAGAATCTGAAGGGGTTTGCAGCCCCATAGGAGGAACAACAACAATATGAATCAACCAGTACCCTTAGAGCTCCCAGGAAATAAACCACCAACCAAAGAGTACATGGAGGGACCCATGGCTCCAATTGCATAAGTAGCAGAGGATGACCTTGTTGGACATCAGTGAGAGGAGAGGCCCTTGGTCCTGTGAAGGCTTGATGTCCCAGTGTAGGGTAATACCAGGACAGGGAAGTGGGTGGGTTGTTAAGCCGGGGGGGGGGGGGGGGGGGGATAGAGGGTTTTGGGAGGGGAAACGAGGAAAGGGGATAACATTTGAAATGTAAATAAAGAAAATATCTAATAAAAATGGAAAAAAAGAAAAACAAAAAAAATTGTTCGTGTGTGTGTGTGTGTGTGTGTGTGTGTGTGTTCCATCTACATGGGGTATACACTATGTGTGGAAATCAAAGAACAATTTTGTGGAGTCAGTTCTCTTTCTTCCTTATATGGGTTCCAGGGATTGAACTTGGTTCTTCAGACTTTCAGAGTGCTCCAATCCACTGAGTAGTTCAATATAGAGATTAAGATCTAATGGGACTCCCTTGCATTCCTGACCATTTTCCTTCAAGAAGACTCCCTATACATCAGTAGAGAGATTTGAAATAACTCTTGTGTCAATAATTAAAAAAATAAAATGTGATTTCTTTGATAGTATATGGATTTTTAAAGTTCTTCCTCAGTCTTTCCCAATTAACAATCATGTGTATATGTGCTGTGCACAAGAGTGCAGATACCCACAGAGGTAGAAGAATATGCCATATCCCCTGGAGCTGGAGTTTCAAACAGTTTTGAGCCTTGCTATCTGAGTGTTCAGAACCAAACTCAAGTCCTCTACAAGAACAGTGCTCACTCTGAACTAATGAATCAACTCCACAGTGGTAAAACCCATGTGTGGGGCATAATATTTCACTCTGACGTTACTAAGAAGACAACAGGCGCTTCAGACACAGAGGAAGATATGTGGGCAGGCCTATGAAAGATGCTAGTTATGACCTCAGGATAGCTCCCAGAATTGGGTTATAGGGAAGTTGACAACTAGGCAAACATTTCACAGAGCATGTGTACAACATGTTTATGGGGCCTTCTTCTACCAGATGTTTTCCATCACATTTGGGAAATATTAAAGCTAACAAACTTTCAGATGCAATTCTGTGGGATTGCAAAAAATATTTTCTACCATGATTCAGGTTTTGCAAATGAATTTTATTTTTATTTTCCCTCTTCCTCCTCTTCCTCCTCTCCCTTTCTCTTTCTCTTTCTTCTTATTCTGTAGTTCAGTTCCCACTGGCCATTGTATGTTCCTCCTTGTTACTTATTTTCAGAGACCCAAAGCACTAAGGACACAGGAAAATGATGAACAGGGGGAGGAAGGAGTAGAGGCACACCAATAAAATGTTACTGACCCTTCTTCATGGAGAATAGGGTCTTTTCTCTGCGTGAAACTTCTTAGATCTATGGTATAGCAGTATATAATTAGGTCTTTTTATTAAAATATTCTTTTAGTAGAATACTAATATTACCTTTTCCCCTATGCCTGTAACCTGTCTAGTTTCAGATTCTTATACATTCTTGCACTGTCAAGTTCCATCTTATGAAGTGGGCTTTAAATTCAATTGTTAAAAATGGTTGGTCACTCCCATACTATTTGTGCCACTATTACATCCAGACTCTTGCAAGCAGATCAGTGTTGTAGGTCATAGGGTTGCTAGTTGGGTGATAGCAAATGCTAGTCTGTAGAGATGAAGCTTCTAGTTGGGTACCTGCTGATTTCTGCATGTACAATTACATAAGTATTATCTTCAACCATAGGGCCTTACCATCAGGTTAAGAGTAACCAATAGCTTTGGCAATACCTTAGATCAAACCATTGCTCAATCTCTTGCAATAAATGGCAATTAATACTGAGTTAGATTCTCTGTCTTTTTCTTTTGAGATCCTCAGTGCATGAAAATATACACATGAATAAAGTACAGTATAAAACTATAGTATATTCCTGATTATTTATATTTCACAAACTGTAAGGAGTGGTTCTGATACTAAGGTCCTGTTCCCCAATTGGTTCTTGATCAATCAATAAAGATGCCAGGGGCCAACTGCTGGATGGAAGGAAAGAGGTGGGACTTCCAGTCCCCACAGCAGGCTACGAGACAGGAGGCTAAGAGATACAGGAAGGAGGAGAAGTAGAAGGAGGAGGAGGAAGAAGAGGAGGAGGAAAAAGAGGAGGAGGAGGAAGAGGAGGAGGGGATTTCACAATACTTTGGAAGGAGAAAGGTGACCAGACAGGTGAGATCTCAGGCAGACCGGTCATAGGCCATTTTCCCAGGCATGAGATTAGAAATGTAACTAAGCTGAGGGCAGTTTTAGGTTGTTGAACAAGGAGAAAGTAACCAGAACACTAAGCTAAGAGTAGATTAAGAGGTGCTGAGCTAAGAGTATTGGGAAGGATATGCTAGCTGCAGGAGATTAGAAGCACCTGGAAATTGAGCCAATAAGGCAGGTTAAAATTGAGCTACGTGTGTGTCTGCATTTGTCATCCACAGATCCAATATTCTTTGAGTGGGGGCTGGTAGTATGGCCCACCCGTTCCTGGAACATTAAAGCGGGGTAGTTAAAAGGCAGCACGCTACAACAAACTATTAATTAGAAGTAATACAACTAAAGAGAAGATTCTAAGGCCAATTGGAGGCTATCTTTAAGCTCATTCAGAACCTTCCCACTGCCCAGCTCCAACACACAGACATGTCTGTCTATGAGCATGTGAAGTGTGTCCTAACCAGACCCTCCAACTGTGGGCGCCTATAATGAGTAGTAGAGTGCTCCCTGCTCTTTTTCTCCCCCTTACTCCTCCCTTCTTTTTATTTCAGCTGTTTGTTTGCTTTTTATGCATTTGTTTATTTTTACATTCCAACTAGACCCTCAGGCAGTATTTGCCAGTGACAAACAGAACTCAGCAGTTGTTCTTCCCTTGTCAATGCTGGTCTCTGTGAAGGGAGGACCCGCCATTTGCAGAGTCATATCATGCTTTTGAGAATTCCCTGCTGTTTGGCATGAATTATTCTACTATTGTGTTTTTCTAGATCAGATACATCTATTGGGGATCAGGAAGGATACATGCACTTTACTCATCAGCTTTAGTTTTTCCTTTAAATTGAGTTCTATTATGAAAATGTTTAAGCATACATACAAACAGAATGGTATGAGGCACCCCCATGCACTTGTCACTAACATCCATTAATAAGTGACAAGGTCCGTAATGAAGGAGCTAGAGAAAGGACCCAAGGAGCTGAAGGGTTTGCAGCCCCTTAGGACGAATAACAATATTAACTAACTAGTACCCTCAGAGCTCCTAGGGACTAAACCACCAACCAAAGAGTACATGTGGTGAGACTAATGGCTCCAGCAGCATGTGTATAGCAGAGGATGGCCTAGTCGGTCATCAATGGGAGGAGAGACCCTTGGACCTGTGAAAGTTCTGTGCCCCAGTGTAGGGGAGTGCCAGGGCCAGTGAGCAGGAGAGGGTGGGGTGGCAAGCAGGGGGAGGGGGAGGGTACAGGGGTTTATTTTTTGTTTTTGTTTTTGTTTTTTTATTTTATTTTATTTTTTTCTCTTTTTCAGAGAGTAAACTGGGAAAGGAGATATCGTATGACATCTCCTTTATCGTAAATAAAGAAAATATCTAATGAAAAAAGAAAGAGAGAAAGAAAAAAAGAAAGAAAGAAAGATAAAAGAAAGAAAGAAAAACAAGCACCTGCATGCAGCTGCAGGCAAGTGAGCGGTCACACTGTACAACTACCACTGGTTTGTACCTGTGTGTTGAGGAAGCTGTACCTCACACATCAGCACCCATAGGGGACTTCAAATTGCATTTGAATAGTAAACACTTCCTTTATTGCCCTGGAGTAAAGAAGTTCCAAAGCAAACAAAGCTAGAATGACCTCTAAATTGTTACTTTCCTCATGTTTCAAGGAAGACTTGTAAGTAACTTAAACTTGTTGCTTCACAAGTACAGGTGAAGACAGAACGTTTGGCTAAATACAGGGGAATGTTTTCTGTATATCTATATGCCTTAAAAGAAGCAGTGATTGTGTGTGTGTGTGTGTGTGTGTGTGTGTGTGAGAGAGAGAGAGAGAGAGAGAGAGAGAGAGACAGAGACAGAGACAGAGAGACAGAGAGAGAGAGAGAGAGAGAGAGAA
>JADRCD010235413.1:0-43552 GCA_019843815.1 Montemys delectorum
AGATTGTTCTAGTTAGAAGCTGAGTTTTTGTGCCCATGGGCTTTCAATGAACAATGGAATCAGCTCTTCCCATGTAAGTAGCAAACTGGCCCAGCTGGGGAATTAAAATGCCAACTCAACAGCCTTAACTAATGTGGCAAGTCCTGGTTGCACAACCCCACTGTTTCTCCAAGTTCCTTACTTAGATAGCAATTGCATAAGATAGCTATTTGCTTGTTAGTTCTCCATGCATTGATTTTTCATAGATCTTTCTTGTCTAAGTTTTTGCCCTTTCTAATAACTTCCCAAATCGACAACTCACCTTTAAAGCCTAAACTCAAAGTCTGTTTGTGGAGGAAGCTCCCATTCATATTTTTGGCATGTTAGCTCTTTAACATAAATGTACCCAATGGTGGGAAGAATGAAACTTGAAAGAATGCATAGGTTCAAGAGGTTCATGACTCTACAAGACTGACCTTTTCCCTCCTTACTGAAGTCCTTGCTTAAAACTCTGGAGTTGATTTGTCATAAGTCTTTGGGGCATGCTTCTGCAGCTTTTGGCACCCCTTCAAGTGCCCCTTCAACCACAAAAGAGGAGACTTAGGGATCATGTTATGTTCTCCAACTATGGTCATAGATGATTGAACTGATTGGTCATCAGATGCAGACTAGACTAATAAAATCTATATCATCAGGAATATAGGGTTAATAATTAAACATTCCAGTTCAAACACAGACAGGGATCTGGGAAAATGGCTTGGTCATAAGGTTCTTGCCGTACAAGCATGAAGACCTGAGTTCACATCCCCAGAACCCACATTAAAGAGCTGGGCGTGGCAGTGTACACCTGTCATCCTAGGGCTGAAGTGACAGAGACAGGAGGATTCCTGGGACTAGATGTTCAACCAGAATAACAAACTGCTGAGCTCCAGGTTCAGCAAGAGACTCTTGTCTCAAAAAAAAAAAAAATAGGTGGAGAGCAGTTGAGGAAGACAGTCACTGTGGTACTCCACCCTTAATCTTCACATATAGAGGTATGCATGTGTGCATACACATGTACACACACACACACACACACACACACACACAGAGAGAGAGAGAGAGACAGAGAGAGAGACAGAGAGACAGAGAGACAGAGAGACAGAGAGAGACAGAGAGACAGAGAGACAGAGAGACAGAGAGACAGAGAAACACATACCACTGTCTTAGCTTTAACCATCAATTTGATACAGCCCAGACTCACCTGAGAAGGGAGTCTTAACAGGGATTACTCAGAGTTGACTAGCCTACAGGGATTGTCTTGACCATTGGTTGATGTAAGAGGGCTCAGCCTACCGTGTGTGGCACCATACCTAGGCAGGGAGTCCTCAACTGGAGAAGATAGCTGCTTGAGTATAATATGGCATGAGAGTACATAAGCGAGGAGCATCCTTCATGGTTCCTGCTATATCTCTTGCTTTGGCTGTGAAGTGAGTTTCTTGATTGGAGGTGATGCTGTCTGGGGGAGCATGGGGTTTTGCCTCCACATTTTTGCTCTGATTCCCATCAGTCATCTGTTTCCCATCAGTCATGGACTGTAACCTATCGGCTGGAATGTATCCTTGCTCCCCTAAGTTGCTTTTGGTTATAGTAGTTAGTAGTTTTCATAGCAACAAAATGAATTCCCCCCACCGTGTGTGTGTGTGTGTGTGTGTGTGTCTGTCTGTCTGTCTGTCTGTCTGTCTGTCTGTCTGTCTCCCTCTCTCCACACTAAAAACAAAAATAACAAGAAAAAGTCCACGAAGACATGGGGTAGTCATTTCCTCCTACATGCCTGGGCTAAGTACTAGAACAAGTTCATGGCTGAACTGCAAGGGAGAAATGAAGAAGCTGAGGAGAGAAGCCGGTGCCATCTTGATGCCTGGCTGTGTTTCAGTTCTTCCTTGAAGCTCAGCTCCAATTCCCCATGGCTTCTGAGAGGCAGCCACTGTGCCCTAGTGCTAGGTTTCCTTTCCTGCATTGTAGCTTGCTCAAGATGGCTTCTGGTCCTTAGGACCAAAGGGTCCTAATGAATACAATCCCCATGGAGCTTGCTACCAAAGAAAAGAAATATCCTTCACTGTACTTTCCTGGTGGAGTATTTTGTCTAGACCACTCAGATGGCCAACAGTAAGAGCTCGGAGCCTAGCTTGGGCTGCTGGGTAAAGCTGTGTACAGAGGTTCAAGGCTGTGTTTTTGTTTTCTAAGGGACTTTCTTTTGTTGGTTTTCTTTCTGGAGCTGGATAACTGGACATGTTTGGTGCTACTTCACTCCTTGTAGTACTTTATCTCTGAACATAAGTGGGTCCTCTAACTTGGAAATGACACTTCTTTGTGACATGGTCAAATAGAAGGAAACAAGCAATGGCTTTTAGCTATTTTAAAAAGGTGATACATTTAGAACACAAATCTTCAAAGAATCTGAGAATAAATTGATCCCCCCCCCAGCTTCCTCCTAAATGACATGCTAGCACTGAGAGAGTGTGCCAGTAATGAGCTGGTGCTGGAGTGGTCTGGTAACAACCTGACTCACTGAGGACCCCAGTTAGTGACTTCTCTGTACTCAGTACTTTGCTGACTAGAGTCTTGCTTCAGTCTGACCTTGGCCTAGTCTATAACTTACTGTAGCCAAGATGATGAAGTAGAAATGGCAGACTGACAGCCTCTGTCTCTAGAGGCCTGAGCAAGCCATTCACTCTCTGAAGGCTTACTCTTGCTCATACTTGGGCTTCAGCCTAACAGTGGGACTGTCTACAGATGAGAAGCTGTGTAGAACAGAACCAAATTACTTTGGCCAAAGCCAGCCCCAGCTAAACCGCCAGCTCTGCAGAAATATGAGCAAAGCCAGTCCAGATCGGAGACCCACGAACTTTGGAGTAATAATAAGTGACCATTGTTGGAAACCATGTGGTCTTTGTATGTTTACTAAATACTGTGGTAGTGAACAATATAGCTTAATCGTCCCTCAACTGGGACGATTACACGTGCTTAAGTCCCTCACATAGAACCTGGAAGAAGATAATCGAGATCTGCCAGGAGATTCGGAGGTTGTATCCCAGTGACTGATTCAGTATGGGCCTGCATTGCATGTATGAAGGCCATGCTACAGCGATTTCATATCCTGGGAGATTTTGCTCCGTGGCAGTGGTTAGCAAATGATAGTTCATAAGCCAAATCCCATGGTCAGTCTTGACAAAGTTTTATTGGAATATAGTCACAGTGATTTGTTCCATGGTGGCTTTTTTACTACATTGGAAGAGCTGTCTAGTTGTGATAGACAGATAGGGGATTATTAAACTCTCAACTATTTACTCTCTGGCTTTTTATACAAAATGTCTGTGAGTACTTGCCACAGAGCATCTAAACCTAAGATTCCACGCACTAATAATTGGGCAATACATGGAGTATGAAGTTGGGCCAAGACAGGGAGGTGAGTATTGCAAATAAGAAGAAACTCCTTGAAGGTGCAGAGGCATGGCGGGCTCCGAACAGCAGCCATGGGGCTCGAGTGGTGTGTGTGTGCTTCAAGGAGAACAGCAGGGAGCTGTTTCATTAAACACTACTATACCCCCTAACTTGAGGGCACAGTTCGTCCTGAATATAAGTGGCATCTTTAACTCCTTCAAACTCACTTTCCTCCACTCGAGCTTATATCTTGTGATTCTCTCTAGGGCATAACCTTTTTAGGGATGGAAGAGACCATAGAGGAAAATATGGCGAGAGTTTGGTTCTGACGGCTTCTGCTACTGACCTATTACCTAACAAATAAACAGGGGGAGAGGACTGGTAAAGCTTCCTATCCACACTGGATCCCAGGCACACAAATAATTCCTCCCACAGGGAAACTTTTCTATCTTAGTGTGAAATTATGGAGAGCAAGTGACAAGAGTGAATGACGGGGGAGTTCCTAGGTTTATCTTATTTGAAATGTATGAGGGAAATACATAATTTAAAGGAATAGCTCATATGCCTTTGTAATGTAAATAGCTTCGTGATGTGAGTGTCACGTGTGACTGCCGTCTCTTCTTGTCTCACTGAACCATTGTCATCTGTCAAGCTTGTGTGATGCTTGCATCTTGACTCTGAGATGTCACTCCCAAGTCAGTATGCCCAGAGCACCAGTGATTGACTCAGCATGCTGCCACTGCCCCACCTCCCAGGCCTACCCTCTGGTGGCCACCCTACTGAACCGCTCACCCTCACTCAGATGCGGCTATACTCATTTCTCTTAAAATATTCAGATTCTGTCCGTTCATTCATCCAGCAAATCATGGCCCACGTTGGGCAGCTTCTCTGTGACACTCTGGCCCCAGCAGCTCTTGCCTCGAAGTCTAGAACACAGGCCTATAACTTTCTACCATGCCCAGTTCTCACAGCAGCCAGAATGATCCTCTTAAGAGGAAAATTAGGTCAAATCCCTTCCTGCCAAATCTCCCAGTAGCCTTTCTTGCTTCTCAGACTCCAGTCTTCTCACACCCAAGTGCTGGTGGTCTGGCCGTGCATGGTTCTCCATGTTGTACCCTTGATGGGTTTCTTCCCGATGACTTGAGTCCAGCCCTCCATGCTCCTTGATTGCCTGCATTATTCCTAACTGCCCAACCCATAACTCATGTGGGATGCGATTCAGTCCTCTGTGGGAAGGGGAGAGGCCAGGCATGCTGACAAACACTCTACTTGACACAGAGACCCCCCCCCCCCCCACAACAGAGATGTTCTGGCTCCGTGGCAGTAGTCCCTAGGCTAAGAAACCTTACTCCGTCTCAGTGCTCCAATGTTTTGTCCCAAGAAAATAATGTAAACTCACACTTTCCAAAGTATCTTTCCCCATCTTTCCTACTCCCAGGCCTCCCTCCCGCTCAGCAGCAATGAGAACACACATTTCCGGCTTTGTCTCCCCTCCCTGGTTGAGAGGAAGCTCCCTGAGGGAGGGATCTTTGGCTGACTCACTGTGGATTCTCTTGGTGTGTAGCACATGTGCCTAGCCCATAAATCCTTTGATAGATCTGGCTGCATCCTGAAGTCTGAGGAGCCTGCCTCACACCCACAGTTGTGCAAGCTACCAAGAAAACTGCCCATCTGTTTATCCATCCTTTCAGCCACTTTAAGATCATACATTTAAGCACATACATTATAAGCAAAGGGTTTTGCGCTTCTTACAAAGTAAATCTTGCTTTAGGGGGATATCCACATACCAAGATGTCATAGGGGAAACCCACTCTGCATTTAATACATTTTTTTTTATAAAAAAATGGAGTTAACAGCTAAAGAAGACACCCAAAGTCAGCTTCTGACCTTCACATATACATGCACACGTGAATGCACACATGTATAGACACACGAACACAAAGGAAAAACAAATGCTGCCTCAACACCATGCTCCTGGCTTCCTTCTTCCAAGTTGGCATGCCCTGTTGACCACCTTTCCCGTGTAGTGTAGAAAGCCCAGCCTCATGATCAGTCAGGTCCTGTCATGCAATGACCACTGCCCATTTCTTACACGTCTGTCGTCTGTCGCCTTTCTTCCTAATCCCAGTATGGCCGCTGGGAGTTGGGAACTCTGGGTAGCCTGATGATGCCCTCACCCACGGGACAGGCCCTCACCCTCTCAGCACACCCCACAGTCAATGTTGGATTAAAAACTTACTTTATCTCAAGCTCTCTGTTGATTTTTCTCTTGGATAAAATTCCCAGCCTTCCTCAGCCCCAGTTTGGCAATAATGGAACCTTGAGGTGATTAGTCCAAATTTAAAGACAGCATAGATTCCGGTCTCATTTTTTATGAACATAAAATTGTATGTCCTTTGTTCTTAAAAACCATGCACGGGTCTCTTGCCAGGCGTCCTCATTAGAGTGACATTGTCTTTAAACACTGCATGGCAATATCTGATGTACTGTCCTGGTGCCCAGGGAAGACAGGGCAACCTGGAGGTCCAACTACTTCCTTAAGATTATCCAACCCAAAATGCTTCGTTGTGGGAGTGGACAATGTGGGCTCTGTGCAGGTGCAGCAGACCCACGTGTCCCTTCGAGGGAAGGCTGTGATGCTGGTGGGCAAGAGCACCATGATGTGTGAGGCCTTCAGAGGAACGTGGGCTTCATGTTCACCAAGGAGGACCTCGCTGAAATGAAGAATGTGCTGCTAGCCACTAATGCGCTGGCTCCACCGGTGTTACTGCCATCGCCCTGTGTAAAGTCCCTGTGCCAGCTCAGAACATTGGTCTGGGGCCGGAGAAGACTTCTTCCTCCCAGGCTTTAGGCATCACCACTAAAATCTCCAGAGGTATCACTGAAATTCTGAGGGATGTGCAACTGATAAAAAACTGGAGACAAAAGCAAGAGCCAGTGAAGCCACACTGCTGAACATGCTGAACATCTGCCCCTTTCGGCTGATCATCTAGGAGGTGTTTGATGGACAAAGGCAGCCTTTACAAGCCGGAAGTGGTTGACGCCACAGAGCTGACTCTGCACTTCCGGCTTCCTAGAGGGTGTCTGAAGTATGGTCTACAGACTGGTTACCCAACTGCTGCCTCAGTCTCACGCTGTATCCTCAGCGGATACCAAGCAGGTCCTGCTTGGTCTGTGGAGACTGGATATGCCTTCCCGGTGGCTGGAAAGGTGGAGGCCGCCTTGGCTGATCCTTCTGCGTTTGTGGCTGTCACCGCCATGGCTGCAGCACCAGCAGGGACTGAAGCAAAGGAAGAGTTGAAGGAATCAGATGGGGATATGGGGTTTAGTCGCTTTGACTAATCCCCCTCTCAAAGCAGCTAACTCAGCCAGTTTAATTTGAGAAACAAGGAAATAGAGGCACATTTCTCTTAAAACAACAAAAAATAAAACAAACAAAAACCAAACCAACCAACCAACCACAAAACCATTCATGAACTTAAAAAAAAAAAAAAAAGATTTCGTTTATTTTTGCCACTTAGATTTGTCTGCATCTCAAGATGACTTCAAATTTTATTCCTCAGAGGATGTGAATTTCTGTATTTGGCATTAGGCACTTTAATTTTGGACTATGACCATTCCTCTGCTTTACGCCTACACTCCCTTCCCTGACAGTCATATGCACACATGCACGTTGACTACACATGCGCCACACTCAATAAATAGCCACCATTCCCGTGGAAGTGGTCTAAACAGGAGCTAGCTGGTTAGCGGGAGCCTCCAGCTGGAGACCCCAATGTTACCTAATGATGCCAACTTCTTCCTTGGAAATGGGCCACAAGCTTAGCCGTGAGCCCTGCAGGCCTTATCAGAGGTTTTGTGCTTTGCTCTGCTCTGCAGTCTACTCCTTGATGAAATCACTGGGTTTGGTAGCCCCTTAGCAGGTGGCTGAGTACTTCAGCTTCTCCCTTGGGATTTCCTGTTGACCTTGACCTCCATTGGTTCTGACTGGGGAAAGTAGCCTGAAGACTTATCTGACTCCACCCTCGACACCTCCAGATTCCCTCTTAGGATACAACAAACTCACTTGTCTCTTCTCTGTAATCCCACTGTGCTGGCTGGTTTTGTGTGTCACCTTGACACGCTAGAGTCACCAGAGAGGAAGGAGCCTCAGTTGAGGAAATGCCTCCATGAGATCCAGCTGTAAGGCATTTTCTCAATGAGTGATCAAGTGGGGAAGGCCCAGCCCATTGTGGGTGGTGCCATCCCTGGGCTGGTGGTCCTGGGTTCTATGAGAAAGCAGACTGAGCAAGCCTTGGGAAGCAAGCCATAAAGCAGCATTCCTCCATGGCCTCTGCATCAGCTCCTGCCTCCAGGTTCCAGCCCTGCTTGAGTTCCTGTCCTGACTTCCTCCAATTATGGCTTATGATCTGGAAGTGTAAGCCAAACAAACCCTTTCCTCCCTAGCTGGCTTATTGGTCATGGTGTTTCATCACAGCAGTGGAAACCCTAAGATATCCACTGAAGCCTTCAGCTGGGGAGAAGCCCTGAGGCATCTGAGTTACCTTCTAACAGCAGGGGAGTTGGCTGTGAAATCTAAATGAGCAAAGCCCAGGAGAGATAGATCCCTTTCATTTCTCTAAAATATGTAATGCACTGAACAGGAGGTAAGAGGGTGCAAAGCTGAAAGAATCAGCTATGGAATGTGGAGTAGGTTCAAGTTTTGTTTTATCACATGTGTTGACCTATGATAAATCACTAAACCCTTCTGGAATTCACTTCCCACTCACTACCCGCCCCATCCTCTGCCCACCTCCATCGAAACAGGAGATGTAGCATCTACCATTTTTTTTGTTTTGTTTTGTTTTTATGTTTTTAGAGCTTAAAGAAGGATCAATAGTAAGCAGTACCTTTAGCATGGAAGGATGTGGCTAACCCACACCAGGGACTTGTGGTAGTTCACAGATGGCCAACTTTCCGGAAGCTAGAGTCACCTAGGAGACAAACCCCTGGGCCTGCCCAGGAGAGATGATCTGGGTTAATTGAAGCAGGCTCACATTCTATGGACAGGGATGGCTGTGGTGAGCGTGGATGAGTGCATGCAGGCGTGGTTTCTCCATCCAAAAGGAGGATGTTGAGCTGAGGGGGAGTGTTCATCTCTCTGTGCTGCCTGAGTACAGATGCAGTATGACCAGTGCTCTGCTGCCATGCTGCCCCAGGATGAATCAGACTCTTGAACTGTGAGCCAAAACAAATCCACCATTTTTTTAAAGTTGCTTTTGTCAAACATTGGATCCCAGCAGTGTGAAAAATAACAGATATGCATTTCATTGTGGATCTTAAGCTATGGGATATTTGTTCTCTGTCAAAACACCCATGATGTCTATTTTTTGTGTGAACATACTTCATAGCTGGGTTCTGGTTATGTGACAGTAGCTCCTATTTTCCTACCTGGGCCTTGGGAATATTCTCATTAAGGATTCTAAGATTCTAAGATGTGCTTTTAGTGTGTACACTAGTGTGGATCTCATCAACCATTTATCTGAGCGATAGGCTAGCCCAGTTCTCTGAGTCCTCCAGATGTAGTCTGTTCCCTCCCCATTAACCCATGTTCCATGATTGACTGTACCATGGTATTAAGAGGGTGACCACGTTATAGGGTCTCTGCTCTCATGAGTACATGACTATCTTTGTGAAGAGGGTGAATGAAGTCTCTGCCTGTGAGTTGGGTACTCTGAAACTGGATTGGTTACTATACAAGTATATTCTTGCAGAGCATATTTTCCACTAGTGTTCTGGTGCACCTGTGGTCACCTGTGGTCACTAGTCCATTGGATCCTGCCGTAGGACTCACAAGAGAGGCTGGGATGTCATCTCACAGGAACACAATTAAAATTGAATGTTTCCAATAAGACGACTTACCATGCTTTTGAGTTCCACTACTGTGATCTACAGAACACCTTTTTGTTTATAAATCCTTTAGCCTCAGGTATTTGGTCTACAGAAAATGGACTAAGATACATATGGTTGTATAGCTCAGCTCAGCCCATTCCCCTGGATGCCCAATGAAGTCCAGTCACCACTAGGTTTGAGAAACAACTTTTATATTTGTATTGAATTTTAAAGCTTCAAAGCATCATATAACAGCAACATGTCTAACCTATTGGGTGTATATGTATACGTATATGTATATGTATATAATTTTGTGCTCATTTTTATGGATTAGTAAGATAAGCCCCAGAGGAAAATTTCCAAAGATTGGTTAGTGGATTAAAGCTAGATATCCATCTTTACCAGCATCCTCATCGGAGTGTACATGTCTTCAGGTTCAGATTGAGGGGTGCTCTGGCTTCTAAGTGTTCTATACTATACCCATCCCCTTTAAAGTACTGTGCCTGCCTGGTCTTTGGGATGATATCACAAAACCTTGCCCTTCAGATCTGAGTAGTTTCTCTGGCTTGTCTCAGTTGGAGTCTGTAATGTTCTGTCAGCAGAGGACATCAATGCCTTTTGACAGGGTTTGGGTGGACAGTGACCATGGTGAGTGTGACAGCAGCCAGGATCTACTCAGGACTTTCAAAGGCACTGGGTAAGTGCTTCTCCAACTCTCACGTAATGAACTTCATAGCGATGAAAAGCTCCTGTGTGGACAGCATGCCCATCACTCTGGGGAAGAAGACAGGGAAGCAATGTAACCTGTTCAGTGTCACATAGCAATGTATGTAAAAGGGTAGGCTTAGAAGGGGGAACAAAATACTCATGGGAGGAAATATGGAGACAAAGTGTGGAGCAGAGACTGCCCACCTGGGAATCCATCCCCTATACAGTTACCAAACCTGGACACTATTGCAGATACCAGGAAGTGCTTGCTGATGGGAGCCTGATATGGCTGTCTCCTGGAAGCCCATATGCTGCTTTTGCAGTAGCAGCCTGAACTTGTATTGGACAAACCTATTCAACATTATTCTGCATATCTGCTGCATGTCCAGGACTCTATTAAGACCTGGCTAGATGTCTCTGCTGGCCATATAAACGAAAGTTCATGATTCTACACCGAGGCATGCCATTTCAAATCTATCATCTACGTGTTAATAGTAGAGAGGGATACAAATAACTGTGAGGCAGGAGCAGCTAACGTCACAATAGAGCCAAGGACTGCATCCTATAGGAACACAAGAAAAAGAAGCATTTCTTAGAAGAATCAAAGGATGCTCCAAGGAAAATAATAGTTCCTTTACAAGGCATGCCCAAAAAGTGTGGTGTATTATTAGAAACAGTCATTGTTTTTACATTTTTCCTGGCTGACACACAGGAACAGGAATGGGAAAGAGAGGAAAAAGGATAAGAAAAGAAAAGAAAAAGAATCTGAGTCAGGACAGTGATGGTGTCATGTGTCACTCTAACAAAGTGGGGGGCTGGAGACATGGCTCGTGGGTAAGAGCAGGTTACTGCTTGCTCAGAGGATCCATCTACACTGAGTTCCTCCACTCACACTGGGCAGCCTACAGCCGCCTGTACGTACAGCACCAGGGCATCCATGCCCCCTTCTGACCTCCACAGGCTTCTGCACACAGCTGGTGTACATTCAAGCACATACTCTACACAACGAAAAAGTACACCAAAGTCTCAGAAGGTAGAATTGGCTACTGAAAGAAAGACGCATACGCATTATTTAAAGCAGGGATGTGTTGCTTTGAGAGCCATCTTGGAGAGATCATTCTGATAAATGAAAATTGGTTAGCCAAGGAGCAGCAGTAGGGAACATTAGTGGGGTATCATTGAAGTCTGTCATTAAAAGGATGCGGACATAGGGAGATGGCTTACTGGCTAAACCCTTGCCTTAAAAGTTTTAGGACCAGAGATCAGATCCTCAGAAGCTTCCTAAAAGCCAGTAGGTATAGTGACACTTCTGTGGTCCTAGCACACCAGAGGCAGAGGAATCTCTGAAGCAAGCTTCCTAATCAAACCAACTGACATTGTGAGCTCCCTATTCCAGAAGAGAGTCTGCCTCAATGCAAAAGGTGGAGAGCAATACAGAAAGACACTGAATGCCAATCTTAGACTTCCACATGCATACATGTGCACATATATCATATACATGTGCATGCTTGTCCTCTGACTTCTACATGAACACACCACACACAGACACACATGCACACACATGTACACACACACACACACACATGCATGCACTGCCACCTTACATGTACACAAACACAAGCTATGGGAGCTGATCTAAGACTAGAAATTAAGAGGCAAGGAAAGGTAGTTTTGAGACATACTGGAGGAATTTGCTCTTTGGAAGGAAGATGGGAGAGATGGAGATCGTGAACTGATGCTCATTTCTCAAGCTTGGGGAGAACAAGTAAATGTTTTTTCATCTCACCGGTACAGTAAGATGAGAGATGGAGCAAGAAGAACTACAGCTTTTGCTTGTCATCTTAAGATATCTGTATAGAGATGTCTAAAGGCATTTGAGTTTAAAGTTAGAAGGAACATTTACAGATTCTTTTTATAAGGCCCAAATGTGTATTAGAGGTCAATGTCTCTGATGAGCCTGGATGCAAAGTTCTCAAAGAAACACTTGTAAGTCAGATTCAAAAGAACATTAAAAGGATCATCCACCACAATCAAGTTGGCTTCATTCCAGAAATACAGGGCTGATTCAACATATAAGTTAATAAATGTAAACTGCCACATGGACCCAAGGATAGAAACCTCAATAGATGCAGAAAAGGCCTTTGGTAAAATCCAACATCAGTTCATCACAAATACCCTAGAGAACTTGGGCATACAGGCCACATATCTCAGCATATAAAGGGATAAATCTTGGAATTAAAAAAATAAAAAACCAAGGTAGTAAACTATGAAAACTTTAACACATACACTCATTCACTCACACACACATATATGTGCATGTAAAGAAACTCAAGATGTACCAGAAATAGAAATATCATCTATGCTTATAGATTTATACAGCTAATATTATAAAATAGCCATCCTACCAAAAGCAATCTACAGATTCAACACAATACCCATCAAATTTTCAGTGTAATTCTTCACAGAAATTTTAAAAATTTTGCATTTTTATAATCTTAATCTTTTCATAAAGATTATAAAAATAATCTATAACTTTTTTAGACCAAAGGTATTCAAAAAGTCCTTAACAATTAAAATATTATAAATATTATCTAAGAATCCAAGTTATACTACAGACTTATAGTAATAAAATCAGCATGGTACTGGCATAAAAATAGACACATTTATCAATGAGATAAAATTGAGGACCTTCACACAAGCCCAAACTCCTACAGTTACTGAAGTTTTTCAAAGGATGCAAACAATAAATATTAGAGAAAAGGCAGTATCTTTAGTAAATGGTGTTGGTCAAGCTAGATAGCTACATGTAGAAGAATGAAATGGATTGTTATCTCTCATCTTGCATAAAACTTAATTCCAAAAGGATTAAGGGCATCAAGATAAGATTTGATACTCTGAACCTGACAGAGGAAAAAATAGGGAATGTGCTTGAACTTGTTGGTACAGAAAGGACTTTCTGGACCAAATCCTGATAGTACGGGCATTAAGACCAATAACTGATAAATATGACCTTATGAAAATGAAAAACTTCTGCACAGCAAAGCCCGCCATCACTAAAGTGAGGAGGTAGCCTACAGAACTGGGAAAGCTCCTCAGCAGATGTACATCTGACAGAGGGTTAGTAACTAGAATATATAAAGAACTAAAGAAAGAAAGAGAGATAAGGAAAGAAAGACACAAACAAAAAAAGCCAGAAAAACAAAACACATAAAAAAAAAAAACAAACAAAACATTAAAAGCATGGGGGTAGATAATGGAAATAAAAAGAAAGTTCTCAAAAGGTGATACATAAATAGCTGAGAAACATCTTTAAAATGTTTTACATCAAAAAATAATGTTTTATATCTTTAGCCACCAGGGAAATGCAAATCAAAACTACTTTGACATATAATCTTACCCATGACTACCCAGAATAGTCATGATCAAAAGAACCAATGACAGCAGATTGTAAAGTAAGGGGGGATGCTAATTCACTGCTGGTGGAGTACGAACTGGTGCAGCTACTATGAACACCACTGTGGAAGCCCCCCCAAAGTTAGAAATACATCTACCACATGATCCAGCTCTTTGCTAGCCCTAGAACATATACCCCTAAGACTCTATAACCTGTTACAGACATACTTGCTCATCCATGTTCTTTGCTGCTCACAGAACTCAGAAATGGAAACAGCCTAGATACCCATCAATGAATGGATGTACATGTAGTATATCTTACAAAATGGAATCTGCTAAATGGACATAGTATTAAACTGACTCCTTATAGTTATACCCACAGATTAATGCATCTTTTAACCCTCATTGAAAAGTTTCTTTTGTAGTAAATGTTAATTAACACAGAGACCTACAGCTGCTCAAGTTACAGAGAAAAAGTTACCACAAGCAGAATTCTTTACCCTGTATTGGATACCTGCTCTCCGAAGGTGCAAGAATCAATGCAGGAAAAGGTGAAGAAATATTGTAAGAGCCAGAGGTAGTAGATAACTACCAGGAGACATTGTTTTCGAGATATAGCAGGGTAGCTGCACATATGAACTCATAGTGCTTGTGAAAGCATCATCAGGCCTGGAGAAATTTCAAGTAAGGCAAAAAATCCCAGCGTAAAAAGGAAGGTTGGCACAAATTCCCATTCTTAACTGAGCAGCTACTGGTAATTCATAGCTTCTGGAAGAGGGACTGACAGTATTCTTTAAGAGTATATTCTCTGGTAGGTTGACCATGCTCCATTGGATAACCTCACTCCAAAGAACATGTGAGCATCAAGCATTGGACTGGATGGGTTTAAGATGAAGAAACAAAGATAGAGCTGGGTGTGTAAGACAGGGAGGGATCTGGAGGTGGAGTATAGAATACCATCAAACTGCTTTCTATAACTCTTTCAAAGCACTAATTCAAACATCAGGGAGACAAAAATTTCAAGTGAGAAACATTGTTTGAACCTCTGCTACTATGACAATTCAAATGAATCACCACAGATACCCAGCATTGATGATTGCTTGTTTGGGGGTGTGTGTGTGTGTCATATATGATTATACAATAGTTATCAGGCAAGGAAACTGTTCTCACCCCAGGGCACATTTGGTAAGAGCTGGAGTTGACGTTAGTGACATCTAGCAGGTAGAGGCCAAAGATCCTTCTAAACAGCTTGCAATGCACAGGGAAGCTCTGCATAGCAAAGAGTTATATTGACCAAGATGTCAATCATGCTGAGGTTGAGAAACATGGTGGGTCAAGATGTCTTATCGAGCAGGACCAAGCTGAACTTCCTCTTTTAGGAATCTGAGGAGTCACATGGTGGTCACATTTATGGTTGGATGTGGGCCCGTGTACTGGAGGCTTTCCACGGAGATCTCTGGCCCAGCCTGGTGCGAGAGTTCATGCGAAGGGGAGCGAGTGTGAGCAGGGAGGAGAAGTCGTTTCTGCCTCTTCTGCTTCTTCTGCTGAGTTGGCTTCCCCTCTGTCTCCACCATGTCTTGGTTACTCCACACGCTGAGTCGGGTCAGGCTGGGCCGATGAGAGGCTGATTAGCCAGTGAGGAGTGGGGTGGAGCTTCAGGCAGCATTTCAGGAGAGCAGACCAAGTGTTATAGCTCTTATAACAGAAGCTCTCGGAAGATGGAGTAGCTCTCATATACCTTTAATCCTTCCGGATAGGATTCTTATATACAGTTTTGGGGTGGGTTAGGGCCTGACAACAGGTACTTCTCATTGGCTTGATTTGAGAACTTGGGGAAACCTTATTTGCATGTGGGAAGGCTTGGTGCTGCTCCTAAGTGACTGATAACCCCACACCTCTCTTTAGGGAGCTGTGGGAGGCTGTTGCTACAACAGGAGCCAGGGGCCCAAGGGGCGTGACTGAACACCTGCCATTCCTTGCCAGCAGAAGTCACCTTCTGAGTCTCCAGGGTTCAAAGCCTGTGCATAGTTCACCACATAGCTCCACAGTTGGAAGGTGTCTTAGTTGGGGTTTCATTGTTGTAAAAGATACCATGACCAAGGCAACTCTTATAAGGGATATTATTATTATTATTATTATTATTATTATTACAGTCCAGCCATTGCCTCCCTCCCGGTCCCTCCTCCCACAGTTCCTCGTCCCATTCTTCCTTCTTCCTACAGTGGGGAGAGGGAACTTGTGGAATCCATCTCCAGTAGAAATACAGGTCATCAAGTGGAGGGATGGGGTTGCCATCCTACTGCCAAAAATTTTGACCCAGAATTATTCCTGTCTAAAAAAACTACAGGGACAAAAATGGAGAAGAGACTGAGGGAAAGGAGGTCCAATGACTGACCCAACTTGGGATCCAGCTCAAGGGGAGGCTCCAAGGCCTGACACTATTACTGATGGAATGGTATGCTTACAGACAGGAGCTTACCATGGCAGTCATTTGAGAGTCCCAATAAGCAGCTGACTTAGACAGATGCAGATACTTACACCCAACTATTGGAGTGAAGTCAGGGACCCCTGTGGTTAAATGAGGGAAAGGCTAGAAGAAGCTGAGGAGGAGGGCAACTCCACAGAAAAACCAGCAGTCTCAACTAACCAGGACCCCTGAGATCTCTCAGACACTGAGCCGCCAACCAGGAAGCATAAGAGACAACATTTAATTGGGGCTGGCTTATAGGTTCAGAGGTTCAGTCCATTATCATCATGGCAGGAAGCATGGCAGAATCCAGGCAGTCATGGTGCTAGAGGAACTTTGAGTTCTATGTCTTGTTTAGAAGGCAAACAGGAGAAGACTGACTCCTCAGGCAGCTGGGAGGAGGGTCTCAAAGCCAACACCCAAAATGTCACATTTCCTCCAACAAGGCCACACCTCCTAATAGTGCCACTTCCTGGGCCAAGCATATTCAAACCACCACAGAAGGCAACTGAATCAGGTCATATTTTGATAATGTCCTCAAAATTAATAAATAAATAAGAGGGTACCTGCCACACCCACTCGTCTACTCCAAGTTAAATCCGAAATATCGGGGGTAAAAGCCTGATTAGGATTAGAGGCGTTAGGATCCAAAAGGAGTTCTTTGCCTCCTGGATATTCAGACAGTCGCTGGTATCTCCTAACTCAGACGTGTTCCAGATTAGTCTTTCCAATCATCAACATGCCCTCTGATTTAGGCATAAAAGGTACCCCAAGAAATGATTAGTAAATGGCTAAGATTGGGCATTGTTTCCTGGCCAGCACAACATTTCCAACCTATCCTAATTTAATTCCAAGCTGTCCTTAGCTTGGAATTTCTTTCAAGGAATCTGCCTTATCAGATAGAATGTCCTCAGAGTTAGCAACAGAGGTCAGGCACCATTGCTTATTGTTAACAGAGTTAGAATTCTCAGGGCAGCCCCACAGAAGAAAGAACTGTTTTACATACTAGAGAGTAATAAATCGAAGGGCTTCCCTTACTCAAGGACATTAGCTAGAACTATTAGATCGGAATCTCCTGGTCCTTGCCTCCAGCAGAACCAGAGAATTAGCATAGGAATACCAAAATAGCCCCAGCAGGGAGGGCTCCACTGCTCTTCTGCCTGCTTCACACCTGGCTATCTGATCCTACCAACCTTGATGTGGCAGTCACTTGCCTATATGACCTCAGTCTTGCGCCCTGATCCTATTGACCTTGCTGTAAGCATCGCCTGCCTACGTGACTCTTATCATCTGCCCTGCTTGCTGCATGCTATTTAAGCCTGAATTTCACCTTGTACAAATACATTCAGATTCACCACACCCTTGTGTCTACTCTATCTGTCATTCACCTGACCAGAACTCTCATCCTGTGGAAATTGGAGTCCCCCGCAGCAAACCCGGTCAGTGGCAGGTACCTCCACCTGCTGTCTGTACATCCTTAGTTGATCCATCTCCTGTTTGACTTTAAGACAAGACTCCCACAAATTTACTTCACATTCGCTATACTTTGAGTCTGTCATGTATCCTGTGTTGTTTATGTTTCTCCTTGCTTTTACAAAACACTTGAAGAAAGCAAATAAAGGAAGTATGGCTCACAGGTTGAGGGTATAGACCATCATGGCAAGGAGGCATGGTGGCAGGAACTTGAGGCAGTTGGTCAGGAGGCCGAGAATGGCAAATGCTTTTACCAAGCTAGTTTTCTTTCTTTTTTCTTCTTTTCTTTAAAGGTTTATTTATTTTATATATGTGAATACACTGCAGCTGTCTTCAGACGCACCAGAAGGCAGCATCAGATCCCATTACAGATGGTTCTGAGCCACCATGTGGTTGCTGGGAATTGAGCTCAGGACCTTTGGAAGAGCAGTCTTAACAACTGAGCCATCTCTCCAGCTCTGCTTTCTCATTGTCATTACATGAAACAAGTGCTTAGCCCATGGATGAGTTTTGCACTCATTTACGGTGGGTCTTTCCATATGAAATAATCTAATCAAGAGACTCCCTCACAGACAGGCCCAGAGGTTTGTTTCCTGATGACTCTAGATCCTGTCAAGTTGACAATGGATAGGAACCCTTACATCCCAAAGACCCATGCATTGAAGGCTTCATCTCCTCCTGAGGTTCTGTTAGGATGTATTGGAGCCTTTAAGAGGTGCAGTCTCACGAAAGGTCTTGTTTAGATTTTAACACTGAACCTTCAGTGAGACTGTGGCACTGATCTCTTCCTCTCTTGCGTCATCTCCTGCCGGAGGACACAGGCTAGTAGCTTCCTAAAACTCCCACTATGATGTTCTGCCTCACCATAGGCACAAAGTTCTAACTAACCATGGCCTGAACCTTCCAACCAAGTCAAAATAAACTTTCCCTGTTCTAAATAGACTTGTCCCAGTTATTTAGTACAGTAATAGAAAGCCAGCCAATGCAGTGCTCAAATGCTTTTGTTAGTTCAAGTTTGCTTATAACCAAAGAACTTTCATTAGTCAGTACTGTGCACTGCTAATAGCAGAATTACATTCCAAGGCAGCAAACGCTAACAACAAAATGTTGGTTCAAGATCCAGGGATGTTTGGCTCTTTCATATTTTCAAGTACCTTTAAACAATGACATCAAGAGTGGTTCTTCTTTCTCTGTTCTGTAACTAGGACACAGAGGACGTGCTGGACAGACTATAGTTTCTACCCTGCCCCTGAAATGGGACTCTTCTAGAATCAAGAATAGTTGCATTGCTATGTGTGAATCATTGCAAATTAGAGATGCAAGAGATTGAAGAAATCTGCTATTGCCAGAGGACTCCATCCAGCAATTATGGGGATAGTGCAGTCACCTACTCCAGAATTCAAACTCTAGGCATTTGCAGCCAGCAGCAGGCACCTATACCGCCATATTGGAATCTCACTCCAAAGTCTGATATACTTGCCACTTTCAGACCTCCCCCTCCACATTGTAAAAGCAACCCAAAGCTCTCTCATTTTGAGTCAGAAAAGTTGAGTTACTTTATCATAGCTAGATAGTAGCTAAGTCTAAAAAAACTATAGCTCCTGGATCAAAGTGAGAGTGCCTATGGAGGAGATTGCTGTCTGCATGATTGGATACCCCCTTCCTTTCAGGTACCATGAGACCATCAGTCACGGGTCTAGTTAATGGACTATGGTCAGAAGTCATGAGCAACACTTCAGCTATACCTGTAAATACATCTTCCTCCTCCCCCACCCCCACCCCTTGTTCATCATTCTGATTTGCCAGGTAGCTGCCTTAAATTGAGACATGCATTCAGCCTATCATGGAATTCATATATCGAAGATGGTATCGGTTCCACTAATTTGCTCCCTAACAAACTGTACAAGAAGGTTTTCTGTCAGTGTCTACCCACCCATAACTATTAGAAAACCAAGAAATAATTATTCTAATATTTAAATTGTATTTGTTACAAATGTTAGCTAATCTTTAGAAGTCATTTAAACTGTGTACAGTGCTGAGAGTCTGTAATTCAAGCTGCTTGGGCAGGGGTCTCTGCTGAGATAGAAGAATCACAAGTTCATGGCCAGTCACATAAGGTAGCATAGTGGGCTCTTTCTTGAAGTAAAAAGAAAAAGGAGGGCTACGGGCATGTCTCAGTGGAGCATTTGCCTAGCATGTTCACTCCTCAGTTACCCTCACCCTCACAGATGTTCTTTGCCATATTATTCCATATTCACTCTGTTAGATGTGCTTCTGAAGGATGAAATATGACTTCTTCCCCTCAGTGCAGTGGGGAGGAATGTAGGCTTCATGGTGGTCATATTTTGAAACAGATATCATGTTCATTTTCCATTGGATTTCCACTGGGAGCTTGACCTGCCTGATTACAAAACTGAGGACAAATGACATCATTTCTTAAAGATCTTTAGGAAGCGACAATAAAATTTAAATTGGAAGCAGAGACCCATGAATCATTTTCCAGGAAGCTTTAAAATCCATCACAATAGCTTTTCTCTTGTGTTTTCTGTGGCTCTTGATTCTGTTCCCAAGGCCGCTCTCCTTAGGATTAGTTAGCATGCTGTTCTGAGAACACAGCATTCTCTCTTCTCAGTGGTTCAAAGACAGACTGCAAGCTAGTCTTTCAGGATGAAAGGGGAGGAAGTTCTGCTTCTATAATCCCTAGCTGAAGAGAGCCTGCCACCAGGACAGAGTGGTAGGAAGCCAGGAGAGTGGGCAGGAGGGAGGCCATGAGGTAACAACAGCACACTGTTTCCATAGCTGTATTGTTTAATTGCCACACCATTGTCAGTTAGCCTTACCAGCTCCCTGGATTAACAGATGAGAAAACACACTCACAGAGACAGAGCTGCTTACCGTGCTTAGCAGTGGAATTAATTGCTGCTTGGCCTTGAGCTGGTTAGCCTGGTTCAAAAGCTTCAGGTCAGAATCAGTCCCATTCATTTCTTTGTTGGCTGATACATTGGGGAAGGTAAATGAGTGACCAAAATTTCCAGGCTAAGGGTTTCTGTTTGAAGAATGTGAGGAGGGGTAGACTTTTAGGGAAGAGAGAAAACAGTATTTTATGGAAACCAGATGATAGAGACGCTGAGATACTGCTTGGCTTGTGTCGCAACGATGTTTGCAGAAAGGGTACAGTGACTTTACAGATGGTTTAAGGTCTTGCCTAGAGATTTGCAAGTGTATTTGAACTTAAGCATACTTAAACTGGAGAGCTGGCCACCACCAGCCTGTACCTTCTCTTTCAACTTTCTCACGTGCACATATTCTCGCTCTCCAGATAAAGTGATGTTAGGCTAACATTCTCCTTCTTCTGTTAGTTCATCGTATTTGTGGAAGTTTTAGGTTGTGCTATCCCAGAAGCAAACCATGATCTAAGTAATTGTGAGCTGATACCATGAACCCCTGAGTACATGGTGAGGAAGCAAGAAGAGAAAAAAGCCAACACAAGGGGCATGAGTGATCAGGCTATGTCTGGGTGCAGGTGGGGCTCAGCTACGCGGTGGGGAGGGGGATATTTGGGTAGTGGGATACAGCATACTTTGGAGATGACCTGCAAGAAGCAGAAGCCACTAGCTGAGCGGTGAAGGCTGAGGTCGTGAATGGACGCAGGAAAGATGTGCTACAGTGGAAGTAGGGTGAAGCAGGCGAGCTGTTCTAGGTGGGAGTCAGAGCTGTGTTGGTGAAAGAGCCACAGCCCAGGAAGTATGAGCAAGCTAGGATGGGATTTATTAAGTACCTTCCACTTTTCTTAGTGTCCTTACATGCTTGTGTGTATGTCTGCCCAGGTGCATGTGTGGGATCTGCCTGCCCATGGAGGCCAGAAGTCAACCTTTGGTTTCTTCCTCAGTTGCTCACCATTTTGTTTTATTAAGTCGGTGTCTTTCATTTTATCTGGAAACTCAATGATTAATCTATACTGGCTGGCCACTTGGATGCAGGGATCTGTTTGTCTCTGTCTCCCTAGGACTGGGATTACAAACAAATGCCTCTGTTCTTTGCTTTACTGTGGGCTCTGAGGATTGAACATGGGTTCTCGTGCTTACACACCAGGCACTTTGTAGATTTAGTCATCTACCCTGCTCTGCCTTCTAGTTTTTGTTTGAGACAGGGTTTCTAATTGATCTGGAACTTCTCCAAGTTGGCTAGACTAGTTGGTGAGTGGACTTTAGGGATCTAGCTGTGTCTTAGTCAGGGTTTGTATTCCTGCACAAAACATCATGACTAAGAAGCAAGTTGGTAAGGATAGGGTTTATTCAACTTACACTTCTGCATTGCTGTTCATCATCAAATGGAATCAGGATAGGAATTCACACAGGACAAGAGCTTGGAGACAGGAGCTGATGCAGAGGCTATGGAAGAATGCTGCTTACTGGATTGTTTCCCCTGGCTTGCTCAGCTTGCATTTCATATAGAACCCAGGACTACCAGTTCAGGGATGGTACTACCCACAATGGGCCCTCCTATCCTTGACACACAAATCCAACCAGTACAAGCTATCTCTGTTTTCTGCCTCTCCAACACTGGCATGCCACTCTACATGGCTTTACTTATATTCTGGGGATTGAACTCAGATCCTTATGTCTGCAGGACAAGTGTTCATCAGTTGAGATATCTCCCCAATATAGACTTTCTACTCTCTAATGCCACCTGTACTTGTATCGATCAGGGTATGGTTAGACAGTTATGTCCCTCCTCTAGACCTCAGTTTACTGCTTTTTAAAGAAAAGAGTTGTGTACATGCTCTTAGATGCATTCCACTCTCAGACATTCTGTGGTTCTTTGAATCAAGGTCTGTGGTAAGGCTGAGGATGTCACTCAATGTTAGAGTGCTTACAAGGCAGCAGGTTTGATTCCCAGCACTGCAAGAAGTGAACAAAATCTCATATATATGCAAAAAACAAAACAAAACCTAGTTCGATGCTCTGGACCATCAGCATCCTGACCGTATGGGTCAATTGTGATGGCTCGCCTTATCCAGCAATTCTTTGGTAACAAGAGAAAGAGTTGAATGTGGCATTTCATCTTTATAACAGTACAATGAGCTCAGGCACTACTGTCAGCACTATTTATAGAACAGCAAACAAAGCAAGGTTGACCATTTGTCTATAATGCACACTATGAAATAAGTGATGGAGCTGGGGACTGAGCTCATGCCAATCTTAGTCACATGTATTCTACTCTGCTGCTTGCTCCTGTGGTAGGGATAATCTGGAACTTCTCATACGGAACTGACTCACATGAGATGTGTACAGAGAAGCATAGTGATGCCCTTTGCTCTGTAATTATTATGACATGGATTATGAACAATACCAATGCCTGTCTGACAGACATATGACAAGCTGTCTCCTAGAATGGGAATCTATTATTGAAATACACTTTTTCAAGATTGTCATTAGTGTCATTGCCATTATGTTAGCAATTGCTTCTGGTGGGCTTACATATGCCCAGCACTATTCTTAGTCCTTCACACTAGCTTGCACATTCTATCTGTGGAAGAACCCTATGGGATAGGAATGGCCTTTGTTCTCCATTTTGGCTGGATCAGATACAGTACTAGCTAAGGAGGAGCAGAAGTAATAGGATAATACATTATGTAAAGGGATTTATTAGATTGGCTTACATGATAGTGGCTAGGTAGTCTAACCATAGCTATCTGCATACTGGAGAATCTAAGCATCGGGTTACTGTTCACTTCTCAAAGCTGGATGCTTCTGTAATACCACTCTGATGCTGAAGGTTCTCAGTCCATACTGCAAAGGCTGATGGAGCCAGATTCCAATGGCAATAACAACAGGATAGATATATCAGCAGCAAGGAGCAAAGGCAGTACTGCCTACTCTCAGAGAGAGAAATGCCCATTTTTTTCTCTATCAGTCAATCATTCTGAGAAATAAAAGTTAACAATTACACATGGCTGGTGAGCCAAGATTCTGGCTTCAGAGACCAGAATGTATTCTCCAGCTTGCTCTCCCTTTCCAGATGCAGGCTGCATGTTGGAGCTTGGAGCTATCTGATCATCTCACCTGGAAACCAACAAAGGGAAATGGCTGAGACTCTCCTCATTTAGCCTAAGCTATCAGCTATTAATATTAGTTTAAATGGGAGTACACAGAGATGCACTCTGTGTATACTCTTTGCTTGCGACTTGGATAACATCCAAATACATTTAAAAATAACCCATCCAGGGTTATGGTACCTGGATCCTTGTGATTTTTGCAAGAGCTGTGCTGCATAATGCACATGAGTGGCTCATAGAGTGTGCTGGATGGTTTTATGTCAACTTGACACAAGCTAAAGTCATCTGAGAGAAGGGAACCTCAACTAAGAAAATGCCTCCATAAGATTGGGCTGTAGGCAAGCATGTAGGGCATTTTCTTAATTAGTGATTGACCAGAGATGACCCCCTTGTGGGTGGTGCCATTCCTGGGCTGGTGATCTTGGGTTCAATGAGAAATCAGGCTGAGCAAAGTCATGAGAGAGTGAGCCAGTAAGCAGCACTCCTCTAAGGCCTCTGCATCAGTTCCTGCCTCCAGGTTGCTGCCCTGCTTGAGCTCCTGTTTTAACTTTCTTGGATGATGAACTGTGGTGTGGAAGCTTCAGTCAAAGAAACCCTTTGCTCCCTAAGTTGCTTCGGTCGTTGTCTTTTGTCACAGCAATAGTAAATCTAAGATAGTATCTGTTCACACTCTGCTACCAGTTACCTGAGGGTCAAGGTACTGTTCTGCTCAGTGATGGAGTTTGGAGGGGGTGTGGAGGGAGGGAGGAAAGGAGAACGTGGGGAGGGCAGTGGGGGGAGGAGGAGGAGAGAGAGAAACTCTAGATTGTGCTAAAAGGTGACAGCCCCAAATGTGGAAGTGTTGACTCCTCTCTATAATAACAGCTCTATCTGTCCCCTGTTCCATCATCTAGTGTGTTGTATATATGGATGTGAGTATGTGAGTGTGTGTGTGTGTGTGTGTGTGTGTGTGTGTGTGTGTGTACATGTGTGGCTGCTCAGGTCGCTGATCCCTCTTGAGCGTCTTCCACAGTTGCTTTCCACCTTATGAGGCAAATTCTCTCATTGAACACAGAGCTCATCTCTTTGGGTGAGGTAGCTAACTAAGGGCTCCAAAGAGCCTTTTCCTCCCAGACCCCAACCCCTGCTAGGATCACGAGCTGTTGTGGCCAACCTCTACACCAGTGTTGAGGATGGACCTGGGTCCTCATGCTTGTGCATCAGACACTTTACTGACTGAGCCATATTCCCAGACCCTCTAAGATTAAAAAAAAATTTTGTCTGGTTTCTCCAATTAGCATACTAAGTATAATAATTACTAGGCTGTGATGATTAGAGTAGATTTTCTAGTCTGGTTCTGGTTAGTAGAATTTTTTTGAATTTGTATAAGTCGTATATCTCTGCTGACTACTATGGTGGCAGTCAGAATCTATGGCTATTGATTGAGTACTTGAAATGCAGTTACTATTCACTGAGGGCAGTTTGATTCAATCTTAAGTAACTCAGAGTTATTCCTAGATAGACATCTGTGACTAATGACTCATATTGCACAATGTACTTTTGTGTGTGTGTATGATATGTTTGCATGTTCAGGTGTGCGCAGATGCATATAAACATATATGCATGAACATACAGAGGCCAGATATCAGAATCTGTGCCTTCCTCAATTGCTCTCTACCTTGTTTTATGAGACAGGGTCTCAGTGAACATGGTGCTCACTGATTCAACAAGCAAACCCCAGGGATACTCCTGTCTCTGTCTCCCTAGTGCTGGGATTCCAGGTACACATCCATTTCTCCTTCTCCTGGACAATGCACTTTGAGAGACTCACCGTAGTGAAGGGAGCAAAAACACTTCCATACAAGTTATTTTGTGCAGCGTCAAAGAGGCTTCTATGCTTCCAAATTTTACTAAATACTGCTGAGTGATAACTCTATCATTCCTCTAACCATTTTGTTTCTTTAGTATTTTAGTAAGCTACTGCTATGTTCCTGGTCTGCTGTAGATGCTGGAGATACGCTGCTGGGCAAATGGGGTAGAAATCCTCACTCTTGTATAGCAAATGAAGAAAAAAATGTCTCCACTCACCAAATAAATATCAAAGGTGTATAGAATGCCAGCAAGTCAAGGAAAAAGGGTGGAGAGAAGGGAAGCTGTGGGAGCTCTAACTGTAAATAGGAAAGTCAGGAGAGGCCTTGTAGAGAAGACAAATAGTTGGAGTGTGATTGCCAATTAGCAAAGCCTGTGAGCCAAAGCGTCTAGAGTTGGGTGGGCTCTCAACAGATTCAAGGGAAAATTGGGAAGCTGTGGTGGGAAGGAAAAGGGGACATAGAAAAGACTTGTTCTAGAGTAGTCACCATGGATGTAGATGTCTGCTCATGGTAGAGCCACTAATACAGTGGCTCTCCACCTTCCCAATGTTGCCAGCCTTTAACACAGTTCCTCGTGTCCTGGTGACCCTTAACCATCAAAATATTCCTGTTACTACTTCATAACTATAATTTTGCTACTGTTATAAGTAGTAATGTAAATATCTGTGTTTCCCAGTGGTCTTAGGTGACCCTTGTAAAAGGGTTATTCAGCCCCAGCGGGGTCATGTCCCACAAGTTGAGAACCACTGCACTAATATTTGCTGAGACACTAGTTTGGAGTTGTGAGAGAAAGACAAGCCCAGGATGATTCCCAAAATTTTGGCCAATACAAATAAAACCGTAGTGCTGTCTTTTAACTGAGAAAATGGGATGCATTTATAATGAAACGTTGGCATATCAGGAAGAGGCTAAATCATTTATGCTCAGTATCTGGAAAGGAGCCACTATACCCTTGCTATGACCAGGGTAGACATCAGCTATGGGTTTAATTGTGATGAGAGAGTCCTTTTCTATTCTCCTGGAAGCCAGTATGTCTTCAAGCTGACAATCAAGATAAAATCATCAGTGGGGTGCATTATCCTTGTACAGTTAGGAAGGTGGGGGAATGCAGGATTGATTTCATGAATTCTCAAGTGAATGACTTCATCTTATATAGTTGCTTACATTAATGTGATTGGATTCTTGAGAAAAGCCTTTTGCTAGGAATCAATGAGAGGAAAAGATGGGCAGAGCTCTGTTGATTTCTCCTCTGATATCTGGCTGTTTGCATCTTTCATTATCCACTAGGATCCTCTACATCTTGGCTGGTAGGTGCTGCTGTAGTAGAATTCTCTGCAGAGCTACTGCTGTTGCCATTCATACCTGTTTCTTCATGGCTTGGGTCACTGCAAATGATTGATAAGTGTTGGTTAGCTTGAATGCATTTGAATTCATAAAAGAGCCCACTTCAATTTGACCTCACTACATTAAATAACACTGTCAAGCGTTCATTAAGTACTTATTCCATGCTAGGTACCAAAGGTTTAGTAATGTCAAGGAGAAGAACAGTATGGGCCATATTTCATCATCATTAAGGCAATATCGATTGGACACCTACTTCATGAGCCCAGTTAGATACTAACACACAGCACAGTGTATGTGATCCGGTTCTCATCTCATCTAGCACAGTTTCATAGGAATGCTGTCTGTTTTACTGAGTATCCTAAGGTGACAGAGCATTGAGCTTTGACATTCCAAAGCATGTTGTTTCCCCTTTCTTTCCTTAGACATGTGCTAAGGATACTGTTTCCACTTTATAAATCAGTGCCTGAAAGCCAAATAGGATTAGTAATTTCCCAAGAGCACACACCTGAGCTATTGGGGACGTTGTTCTCAGAAGTGTTGTTGTCTTTTAAGGGGCATTCAGTAATTTCTGACTTTCTTAGCTTAGAAGGTGCCACTGGGATCTAGTGAAGAGGCCAAGGAAGCTTCTGAAGATCCTGCAGTACACAGGGCAACCCCACCACAAGGCTGGTCAACCTAATGCCCTCTGCTTCAAGGTTGAGAAATTCAGCTTCATTCTTAACCCAGAACTCATCAGAGCTGTCACTCTCCTTGCATCACAGATGATGGGATGATAATTCCAGAAACATGCATATCTTGATATTTCACAGTTAAATATGCGAACGCGAACCAGTAGGAGACATTTCACGCCTCTGTGTAGCATCTCTGTATAGCATCAGTCAGTCATGGGTTACAGGAGGCAAGCCTTTGACTGTTAGGCACTCCTGGATTCCTTTTTCTCAATTTGTTTCCTGTCCACCATGAGATAAGTAGCCCCTGTCACGTGCTCTGCCTGCTGTGACACTCTGCCGTGCTGTATACCCAGAATCAATGGAGCAGGACCACAGATTGATTTCTCTGATGCTGTGAGCCAAAATAAACCTTTCTCTCTGAAGGATCCCTGTAGATGTTTTGTCTCAGTGATGAGAATTCTAACTAATGCAGAGGTCTTTGACCACTTTGTCTCCCAGCATCTTTAAGTTTTCCCATTGTCTGCCGTCTGCTATAATTTACATCTTTTAGTTGGGTTGGTCATGTTTTTTTTTTTTTTTTTTCCTACTTGCTTTGTGGTCTCATGAAGACAGAGATACTTCTCTTCATTTCATGCTTCCCTCCAACACACAGCACAATGAACAACCCACACCTTGGAAACATTCAGTTCCAAAGAGGCATCTGGAGAGAGAGAGAAAGAGGGAGAGGGAGAGAGAGAGAGAGAGAGAGAGAGAGAGAGAGAGAGAGAGAGAGAGAGAGAGAGGAGAGCGAGAGAGAGAGGAGAGAGGGGGATTTCAAGTCACCTATACACAGGTAAAGATGCTCCCATGGGAGTGCAGTGTGTTCTCCACCTAGGAAGCCATGCAACCCCGTTTATTAAAAGAGCTTCCAAAATGGCTTCCCAAAGGTCTCTTATGGAATTTCTTCCCTTTGAGTGAAGGTTGGTGTCACATCCTATCTTGTGAGGCTTGGTTCTGGAAACCTGACTTGGGCTGCAAGACAGTGAAGAAAGGACAGACATATAAATACATACATAGCGAATCTGGGGTCAGGTGTGCTAGGCATGCGCTGATGGAGTCACACCAACTACACAACAACCTGGAACCTCAGTGTGTTTACTACATACAGCACAGGATAGGGGTGGTTAGCTGGTAGCTGGTGAGGGTTTCTGTAGGAGAGGAGTCTCAGACTGTAAGCATCCTGGAGGAGGGACTTGCAGTTGTTGGTCTTTGCACACACCAGTCCATCTTTTGTAAACACTTATGCTCACACACAGTGCCATGTTCACCCTCAGACCAGAGGAAGATTTTGCCAGCTTGCCATGGGTCAGAGGCATTAATCCTTGGCATGGCCATTTCTATGTTAGCAATATACATTCCGTCATTCTTTAGCTCCCAACAGGCTGGGCCCAGGGATTTGCTTTCTTGAGTGAGCTAGGACAAAGTCTGGACTGGCAGTTTGTAGAAACAGGTTTGAGAGCTTCAATTAGGCTCCTCTCAAGTTTGTTCCTTCTGAAAAAAAAAAATAGCACAGTATGGTGGGCAGCCTGGTGAGCCCAGCTGACTGGGACTTCCAGCCAAGAGTTTTCAGAGCACTGAAGGCTTCAGGCAGACCTTCAGCCCAGAAGAAATCTAGTCGTGCCAATGATTTTGTGAGTGGGTTTGGAGGTGGGTCCTTCTCCACTCAGGTGAGATTATTGGCCTAGAAGCCTGGGAATGACGTTCTGTACAAGTTGAGGGGCTGTGAAATGAGGACTCATGACCTGCAGAATCAGAGATTTCTCACCCATTGATACTATAAATAAAAATGTTGTTTTAAAACTGCTACTTTAGGCGGCAACTTGTTAGGTAGCAACAGCTAACTAATACAAACTATGTAGGGGCTCGGGAGGGGAAAGGTGAGTAAGAAACAAGTTTTTACATCAATGGTACAGTTTTGTGGGAGAAAGAAATCACTTACATATAGACAAAGACTTGCCCAAAGACACTGCCTGGCATTCTCTCTGAGGCTTAAGATTCTGGGTAAGGGAGGCAGTTCAGACAGGGGCCACAGCCAAACCTTTGAAAGGCTGTGTATGTCCCAAGAAGGGACCTGGGGGATTTTCTTATGGGTAATGGGTACACTGAAGTATTTTGAGCACTGTAATATGTTAGAGGAAAGCTGTGCCAAAAAGGATTTTATATTTGGAGTCAATGGTTTACACTGTTAAATTGTTTTATGTTGTATTTCTTAAATGCATGAGCCATGCGTTTATTCTCATTGTTAATAATTAATGCAAAGCAAAAACCAAATCCCCCTTCAATGTTTTTAACCTACATTTTTCTTCCCTAAAGGCATTCGAGCTTTATTTGTTGTGTTGCACATAGGGACGAAATGGGCAGTCATGTGTTGGAGCAGGCTATAACACTCTTTCTAGGGACGTTGTTTTAGTACCAAGAAACCCAGAACTTGAGCAAATTTGCATTACCTTGGTAAGGACCACAAACCAGAGGAATGGCCCTCCAGACAAAGATTGCTTGCTAAGACACTTCTAGTAATCTATATCTTTTAAGGTCAATTTCCTCTTATTTAAAAGTAAAAAAATATATTAGACTGATAATCTAAAGATATGCACCTTAGTGACTCAAAAACATGAGCCCCAGCATCATGCTGCCTAAGTTCAAATCCTGACTCTGCTATATGCTACATGACTTCGTCTGAGCTACCCGATTTCCTTCTCCGTAGGATGCAGATAATAGTACATTGATCATGAGGATGAACTGTATGAATGTGTGTGATGGATCCTATGAAGGTGATTGATATTAATGTACTATTTGGGGCCATGGTGTGTGTAATGTTCTAAACTTACCTTCTTTTAAAACACTACATCTTGGAGAGTTTAGAGACACTATTCCCTTTTTAATTAAAACATTTACTTTGAGATAATTATAAGTTCTCGTGAACCTGTATGGAAATCTATAGAGATCCTTTCAGAAGTATTAAGTACTGGTAGCACTGTGCAAAGCCAAACTACAAAGGCACAACTTGAATGCTGGCATCGATACAGGATGCAGGATGGGTTAGCTGCATCCTGAGGACATGGCTTAGCATGTAGTAAAAGCCACATATAATTCCTTTTTGCCCTATGTGATCTGGTCTTTCACTCCTGGAAGCTACTGGCACTTCTCAGTTTCCCTAACATTTGCATTTCAAAAACAAGTAATCTTCCAGGACTTCAACTGTTCACTCAGTGGTTCTCTGGGTATCCAGTTAGTTGCCTTTATCAAACGTGGATACTCTTTGTTGCCTGTTGGTAGTCTATGGAATAGATAAACAGTGGTTTGGTGAAGCCTTTCACATATTGTTGTAAGTGACTTTTTCTGACTTGAAACGTCCTTTCCTGGAGAAAGGAGGGAGATTCATAGGACCCTGTAGGAAGCTAAAAGCTCTGGACACTGATGTGTTAGAGGGGAGCTGTCCCTAAAAGAACTTTAAATTGGAGCCATTGAAATACACTGGCAAACTGTTTTACATTATATTTCTTAAACACATGAACCATGCATATATTCTCACTATAAATAATTAATAAACCAACAAAATCCCATTCACTGTTTTGACCCTCATATCCCCTGGGGTAGATGTTGGGGTGGATTTGGCTACTAACTCAAATGTGTGCCCACCTTTTGGCATCTCTGAGCACTGAGCATTTCAGAACCAGCCAGGTGCCTGATGAGCTGCTGGTCACACAGCTCTTTGCACTGGTGTGTAGATGGTGAGGGTTGCCTTAAGCTGACTAGAGAAGGATTCAGACTGGTGGGAGATTGGGCATCAAGCTCCCATCCTCTCTATGGCTTGTAACTATGGGGTTTAGTTGGCTGGGGGAAAAGAAGACCAGACCATCTCACTAAAGTGCGGGAAGTTTAGAGCTTACCTTCCCTGTGGGGACAACAGGAGAGACTAGAGGCAGACAGAGGCATGACAGAGGCACAGGAAAGGTTAAGAAGGAAGTTCCATGCAGAGAGAGGAGATTATTAATGTACGTTAAGTATAGCCCTGGTGCTCTTTGTGGCAGCATGCTGAGAGATCCCGAGACACCAGGACCCAGAGTCACCTCTGAGCCATTAAGAAGATAGCCATCTAATTGCCAGGAAGGCCCTTGGAGAAGCTGTCAGCTTTTAGAGGACAAAATGACAGAGAGGATTTAGACATGATTCTTCACAAAGGTGCAGGATTTCCAAAAAGGAAAAAGAACTCTCTAGAAAGACTACATGGTCTAAACCACACTGCTTTTCTTTGCTGTGTAATGAATGGCAGATTAACAGAGCATATCCATTCCCTTCTGTGGGTAAGGAATTCTAGCAGGCTCTGTAATGCAGGTGTTCCCCAGGGCTGGGTCCTCATCACTTTCAGGTTTCTCTTAGTTATCTGCTGTACCCCATTTCCTTGCAGAGAGTAAGGTAGAGAGGGAGAGAGCGAGAAAGGGCAGGATGAGCCCACTAGCAATGCAGGGTTTTACATACACAACAGAACCACAAGAGTGACATCTTGTGACATTTGTTTGTGAGAGGCACATACTCAGAAGGATAGGATATACAAAGGTGTGATCATCAGTTTGGGACTACATCTGTGAAGCCTGTCACAGTAGCACTTGTATGGAAGGCCATTGGAGTACTGAATTCAAGGGAAAAAGGAGATGGACCAGATGCTCGGTAACTATAGGGAGAAGATGGCGGGAATGAAGTTTGGCAGTACAGTTTGGGGAATCTTAAAGTCCTGATTAAGGTGCTCCAGTTTGGGCACTGTGGAACTTATAAATGGAACATTCCAGCCTTGACCTTCTGAAGCCAACATGTCTGCTGGGAAACCTGTTCTTGCTTTTAGTTCTTCTTATACATATACTCATTTCCTAAGTGGTCATTTCTTCTAAAAATGTTTTAGAAATGAAATGATAATTGTATTTAAAGTCAAGCATCTGCATTAAGATGACCATCTTCAGTGAGTAGTTTCTGTGTTTGGTGAGCTGTTGAAGGCAGATTTACAAATTCCTGAATTGAGAAGCAAGACAAAAGACATCTGCAATCTCCCTTTTTCGAGCACAACTTCTCTGTGGACTCATTGTAGAGACAGAATGAGTCACTCACTAAATGCATCAGGACTTTCTATTCTCCTATGAGCAGCTGCTTCAAGAATTCATGGGGGGAAAATGTGCAAATAGGAAGGTGAAAGCGCAGAGGTGAGAGTGCTTTGGATGGTATCAGAATCAGTTCTCCTGTGTCACAGAGATGATTGAAAGTAATGGCAGTGCCAAATGAAATAGCTCCCTGCGGGGAGAAACACCAGCCTCAGAAATAACAATTGAGAGATGCCGTTTGAACTTCTGTGGGATGTTGGATATGTGACTGTTAGCATCCCTTAGCTGAAAGCATGCATGGTGACTATCAGGAAAATGTTTTCAATGAATTTATACTTTCTTGAAGATGGCCACTATGTCCGAAATGAATTTTAAAATTATTATTATTATTAATTTGTATTATTACTATTATTTTTGAGACAAGGTCTTACAATGTATCCCTGGATGGTCTAGAACTTACTTTGTAGACCAGGCTGGCCTTGGACTTATAGACATCTGTCAGCCTTTATTTATTGTGAAGTGAGTGTGTGTGTGTGTGGGGGGGTATGTGTGGTATGTGTGGTATGTGTGATGTGTGATGTGTGTGTGTGTGTGATGTGTGTGTGTGTGTGTGTGTGTGAAGAATTCTCTTGGGATTCTCTTGGGAATCTTTTTTTGCACTTGCATGTTTGGGTTTTGAAGTAGCATCCCAGCAGGGTGACCTGGAGCTTCTGTCTCTGTCTCTGCTTTCTGAGTGCATGGGGTTTGTGTCTGCACCACTACCCAGGTTCCTTTTGAAAATATTGGTAGAGACTATAGACTTTCCTCCTGAAAAATACTTACCTGCAGGAAATTTCATAGTTTCAAGAATACCCTAGAATCCAAGTAGTATCCACTATGGACAACCATCCATTTTATATGTGTAAATCTTGAATTAAATGAACTTCAAAATAATAGCAAATAAACTATAAAATGCATAATTAAATCCACCTCTACCTAGTGATAGCTGTGTGTGCCTATAGATTTGGGCATCACTGTTTGGATATTCTGACTCACTTGTCTAAGAAATGAGATGGAGCCTTCGGTACATGTTGGTGATCCTCATGTGAACTCTTAGATATAAATAGTAGTAAGGCGTTGACTTGTATTTGCAGTGGAATTTTATTATTTTGTTTGGTTTGGTTTTTCAAGACAGGTTTCACTGTGTAGTGCTGGCTGTTCAGGAACTCACTCTGTAGACCAGGCTGGCCTTAAACTCACAGAAATCCACCTGTCTCTGCCCCGCCCCCAAGTGCTGGAAGTAAAGATGTGCGTTACCACCACCTGGGGAAATTTTACTTTCTAATAAGATTTTTAATGTCACTGCATAGAAATTTGTTTTTCAGGTAGAAGTTTTCATAGTATAGTATGGGAGACATGAAACAACCCATGGGGTAAACAACCAAGGTAAAACAGTAATGACTGGAGGGTGGGCGTGGAATGGGAGGAGGGTGTAGAGGGAGGGCAATGTGTTGTTACCATTAACTCCCTGTAATAAAATATCTAAGATGGGTGGGCTGGAGAGATGGCTCAGCGGTTAAGAGCACCGACTGCTCATCCAGAGGTCCTGAGTTCAATTCCCAGCAACCACATGGTGGCTCCAAACGTCTATAATAGGATCTGATGCCCTCTTCTGGTGTGTCTGAGGACAGTGACAGTGTACTTAAATACACAGAGTAAATAAATCTTTAAAAAATATATCTAAGATGACAATTTAAGGGAAAAAGGACTTCTCTCAGTATTTTAGAGATTTTAATCGATGGTCACTATGCCCAGCTGCTTCTGGGCTTCTGTGTGATAGGCCAAAGCATCATGGAGGACAGCTGTGGTCAAGCAAAGTAATTGTCGGGATGGTGGCCAGGTGGCATAGGCTTGAGTTGGAGGGACCAGGCATCCTCTTCCATGGCACACCTCTAGGGAGCTACTTCCCACAACTAGGCTTTACTGCTTCCAATAATTGCCCCCAGTAATGCCAGAAAATTATGAATCCATCAATGGATGAATCCACTGACTAGGCCAGATCCCTCTGGATTGAATCACTTACCCTGGGCATCATCTTGAAATCCTGCATTGGGGGCTGAGGCTTCAATACATGAATTTTAGGGGAACTTTTTACGATCCTAACCATAACATTTAGAGCAAAGCAGAGAAAAGGCAGAAAGGAGTAGATAGGGAAAGGCACAAAGATAGATATGAAGAGAGAGAGAGAGCAGCAGAGATGGATAAATGCATTGTTACAAAGAGGTAGGGGAGGGGCAGCAGACGGGAGGAGGAAACATAGAAATAGACAGACACATGGAGGATGTCATGGTCTGAACGCCTGTGCAGCCAGAATGTCCTTCCCAAGTCAATGATATTCTAAGAGGCTTGAAGAGTGTGTCAGATGTCACACGAATCATAACAGTCCCCCTAAAACCAAGAATCCCTGTCCCTACCAGCTTTTGATGGTGCAGACAGAGTTCACCATCTATGAGAGGTGAACTATTACCATACACTGAATCTGCTAGCACACTGATCTTGAACATTTTAGCTTTAGAACTGAGAAACACACACACACACACACACACACACACACAAATTATCTGCTTGGAAGTATTTTGTTATCTCTCCTGGATGGACTTCGGACTTTGGCAGACTGGTGGGGAGGTAGCTGAGAGTACTGGAGATAGGCAGAATGGAAAGGTTGAGCATTTCCAAACATCTGAGCGCTGTGGGGGTCTCTTGCTGCTGCTGGGTAGTGGGGCTGCTGGTGATGTTGTTTATCAGTACAATAGGAAATGAAAGACCATGAGTGCTTAAACAAAGAGGGGAGGTCCCACTGAGTAGGTTACTTTCTGGGCAAAAAATAAATAATTCAGACACTGAGCATGTGGACTGAAAGAAATTGGTATCTCTCGGCTCTCTAGGAATTCTGTTTGTGCTTTGGGGGACTTTTGAAAATATGTGTATCATGTCTCCCTAGGGAGGGAGGGAGAAAGGGGGAAGAGGAGGGAGAGAGGGAGGAAAAGGGGGGGGGAGAAAGAGAGAGAGAGGGGGGAGAAACAGAAAGAGGGAGAGGGAGAAGGAGAGGGAGAGGGAGAGGGAGAGAGAGAGAGAGAGAGAACACTGCCCAGAAACTTGAAAAGGTTCTTCTGAATATGTGGTCTGAAAATGTTGTGCAAGGCAAGAAAAGGTCATTTAAAAAGACATTACACTAGTCTTTGAAGAAGGATCAGCCAAGGCCAGCATTAACATCGAGAGAGATGAAGAATTTGTATGCAAAATCTTTTGATGTGCAAAGAATTACTCACTGGCTTCCCAAGCAGGACAGGACTGTAATTCATAGAGTGACTGTTCAAAGCTTTTAATGTCTTGTAACATGAATGTGCTTGGAATTTAAAATCTTGCTTGGAAAAAATGATCATTTGGGTGTTAGGGCTGATGTCCCTGATAAAAATATGCTTTGAGTAGCTACTAACTCTCTGGTGTCTGATAGCTGATGAAAACTCTAGAGAATTTTCTGGAAGGAAGGCCTCCTTTTGAAGGGTCATCATTACATTAGGGTCTCTTGTACTTCATAGGAATGACTTTTTTTTTTTAACCAAACTTCTATCTGAGTGGTTTTCCATCTAGCAAAGTTGAACATTATTACAGCTCATTGGTGTTTCTTTGATCTACTGGATAGCAGCTTCATTATAGGGCTTGTGGAAAAACATGGCATAGAAATAAATATAATTTAGGTGAATTACGTTCTGTAACTACAGAAGCTTCAGAGATGAAGATGAGATGGGGCATTTTTAGGGAGTAGAATGATACATGATTCCCTATAAGCCACGTTGTGAAGGGGGTTGGAAAGCGTTGAGGGTCATGGGTGGAACAGGGTATTGACTAGGACCTTTGGGATAGTATGCTATGTACTTTGATGATATCATTTCATTAAATATATTTTCTCAAGTGCTCTTGAAGACCCAAAAACTATTTTGGATTTAACACTATGAAATAATATCATTTTATACTTCTAGACCCTATTCTATTCCTTAAATCTCTTTTTCCTTGAAGGGAAGGCAATCATCAGGGGTAGATTAAGAATGCCAACCCTTTGACAGGAGAAATATAAGTCTGGAAAATGGAACCATGCTTACACTGAGAACCCTCTGTTGGTGGGGGTTCATATCATTTGGGTGATTATTGCAAAGCAGGTTGATGTTGCGGTATCTACTTGTTCCACGCTACACCTTGGTCTCCTGAGTATTAGGATTGTAGGTATGCGATATCATACTCTGTTCACACATATTCATTTTCCCCTTTGTAATCAAACTAAAAACTTCGCTTTTTTAGAGTCTCAATCCTGCTGGCTACTCAGGTTTCTGGTATCTGCCAATGAGAGACACTGGGATTTCCCTTCCTTACAGTGAATCTTTTCAGAACTCTTTCTGCCTCAATAGAAAAGTTTCTCTTGTTAATCTGATCTTCTGCAGGATCCCAAGCAATGCAGTTTATAACAACACAACAACATCCTTCTGCTAAACTGAAGTGATTAACAGGCTGAGTTGCCATGGAAACTGAAGTGATCCTGGAGCAGACAGCGCTCAGCCATATGGCAGTTCAGTAACAGTAGGACCCAGGCTTTCCTTATTTCTTAAGTTTTTATTAGTGTATATTAATTATATACAATAAATAGGTTTCATCATGACATTTTGAAATGTATATAATGCATTTGATCATAGTCATTCCTGTTCCTATCTCTTGATCTCTCCCCCAATTCCCTTCCTTTTTTTCCTTTTTTAAAATGGATTTAAGTTTTATTACATTATGATGAGAAAAGATACATGATTTCAATTTATCTGAATTTGTTAACATTTAAAAACATATTTTAAGTAAATAGAATTAAATCACATTCTTGTTTTCCTTTTGTATCCCAACTCCCTTTTGATACCTACAATAACTTTTTTTGTCATATTCTTTAAAATTTATAAAATATTATAACAATAAAAATGATATAATGTTTGATATAAAACAACAATCAATTTAACAGTCTTATATAGATGCTTGTCTACAATACTGAAAATACATAAGTTTTTCTCAATATAAATTTTAAATAACTCCAAACATATTAACTGTATATTTTAAAATAATACTTCACTACTAGTATTTTTTTAAATGAATATAAATATATAAAGTCTTCTATTTTGTTTATTTGTTTTGTATTTAGTAGAGCTTAAATCTTGGCTCTTACTGTGCTACAAGCCCAAAATAAGAACAATTTTTAGAGATTGGATTTCATTGTAATAAGGCTGTACTTCAGTGAACCTCACATCACCAAAGGATTTTACCTCCATCGTAGCTAAGCTGAGAATTGACAGTTCTGCTGCACCAAAGAATAAATTGTAGGCAGGATTTTTGGATACAGACTTCCTGCTATGGTCAAAGCTATTTGACTTGAGTGAGTGACTTTATTCTTAGCCCTCAGAGAACAGGTTACATTCATTTAAGAAATGGTGTGTGTATTAAGATGGTCTATCCATAAAGTCATTCACCAACTGTTATAATGAACAATGGTTCTGCTTGGAGGATAGCACAGACATTAGGTGTGGGTAAGAATTTGGTTCATTGGCTGTGATAATTTGGAAAAGCATTCATCTCAGAGAAAGAGTAACTTATAAAGTCCTCTTCTTCAAACTTGATACAATAGTTACAAATGTCAAGCAAAGCATTCAGTCTCACTCTTTGTTGTTCTCTTACAAGCCACCTGTGAAGTTAATTGTTTCTTTTTTCCTGTATAAATACTTTTGAAATATGTAAGCTGTTCTGAAAACCATAATATAGTGTAAAAACATGAAATAAACAATACTACTAATAGAGAGGCTGAGATAGGAAAAACAAGATTTCAAGACCATCATGTGGTACACAGCAAGACACTGTCACATACAAACAAGCAGAAAGTGTATATTGATTGTACAATATTGGACATATTTCTCCAATTACCAAACTAGAGAGACCATTGGATGGCAATCAACAAATTTCTAATTCCTCATACTTTTGGATTTCAATCAATTAGGATATGTTGGTAATATTAATTTTCATATTAAGATATTAAGAACAAGTAATTGTTACTTCCTGTTGTTTTTGCTGTAAGAGGTGGAATTAGGTTTGTGTGGCATTGTTGAAAGATTACTTTCTTACTTCTTCTAGGGTGTAGTTTTGCCCCTTATATTTTCCATCTATTATCCTTTGTAGGGTTGGATTTATGCTAACATATTGTGTAAATTTTGCTTTGTCATGGAATATCTTGTTTTCTCCATCTATGGTAATTGAGAGTTTTGCTGGGTATAGTAGCCTGGGCTGGCATTTGTGTTCTTGTAGGGTCTGTATGACATCTGCCCAGGATCTTCTAGCTTTCATAGTCTCTGGTGAGAAGTCTGCTGTAATTCTGATAGGCCTGCTTTTATATGTTACTTTACCTTTTTCCTTCACTGCTTTTAAAGTTCTTTCTTTGTTTAGTGCATTTGGTGTTTTGATTATTATGTGATGGGAGGAATTTCTTTTCTGGTCCAGTCTATTTGGAGTTCTGTAGGCTTTTTGTATGTCCATGGGCATCTCTTTCTTTAGGTTAGGGAAGTTTTCTTCCATAATTTTGTTGAAGATATTTACTGGCTCTTTAAGTTGGGAATCTTCACTCTCTTCTCTACCTATTATCCTTAGGTTTGGTTTTCTCATTGTGTCCTGATTTCCTGGATGTTTTTGCTTTTTGCATTTTCTTTGATTGTTGTGTCAATGTTTTCTATGGTGTCTTCTGCCCCTGAGATTCTCTCTTGTATCTCTTGTATTCTGTTGAGGATGCTTGCATCTATGACTCCTGATTTCTTTCCTAGGTTTTGTATCTCCAGGGTTGTCTCTCTTTCTGAGTTCTTTATTGTTTCTATTTCCATTTTTAGATTCTGGATGGGTTTGTTCATTTCCTTCACCTGTTTGATTGTGTTTTCCTGTACTTCTTTAAGGGACTTTTGTGTTTCCTCTTTAAGGACTGCTAGCTGTTTACCTGTGTTCTCTTATATTTCTTTGAGGGTGCTATTTATGTCTTTCTTAAAGTCCTGTATCAACACAATGACAAGTGACTTTAGATCTGAATCTTGCTTTTCTGGTGTGATGGTGTGTTCATGACTTGCTATGGTGGGAGAATTGGGTTCTGATGAGGCTAGGTAACCTTGGTTTGTGTTGCTTATTTTCTCACCCTTGCCCCCTGACATCTTATTATATCTAGTGCTACTTCCCCTTGCTAAATCTGACTGGAGCCTGTCCTTCCTGTGATCCTGGTTGTGTCAGAACTCCTCAGAGTCAAGCTGTCTCTGTGATTCTGTGATTCTGGGATCCTGTGATCCTGGGCTTGTTAGAGCGCCTGGGAGTGGAGCTTCCTCTGGGTGTTGTGGGATTGGCTCCAGAGTTTGCGCCTAAGGTCTCCTCAGAGCACTAGTCAGCCTAGACACACTGGAAGGAACCCATGTCACTGGGCTGGCGGAGTTCCTGTGTGCCTGGGTCCTTCTGGTCCCAGTTACTCCCAGTGTTGGGACAGATGTTGTGTCCTCCTCACCTCTGATCCTGGACATGTTAGAGCACCTGGGAGTGGAGTTTCCTTTGGGTGTTGTGGGACTGGCTGCGGAGTTTGTGCCCAAGGTCTGCTCAAGGGACCGGCCCAGACAGACTGGAAGGCCCCAATTCCCTTCTTAAATAGCACTTCTACTTCCTGTATAGAAGCCAATATACCAATGACATTAATTAGGGTTGCTCACAGGACTATGGACAACTGACCAGTGGCTAGTCTACTGAAGAAAACACCTCTCTCACAGTTTCTTCATGGCCCAGGGTTTCTGTGTCTACACAGCTGTGTTCAGCTTTTATGTTACTTTGCTCTCATAGTTTCATGGAGAGGTGCTTTCTTCCTAGGCAGGAAGGAGGTGGCTGGTCAAAAGGCCCAGTGAGCTAGCTGGAAGCATCATGTTCTTGCTCTGCTTATTCCTTTCTGGCCAGGCTTATGCCCCAGAGATGTCTTTAGCTTCCCAAGGTTCTGAGAGATAAGGTATCCATTCCACACATTGCTGCAACAAAGTTGGTGTTCTATAAGGAAAATCAAGGAATGTATCCGTCCTTGAGTATGGGATTAGAGGTGCTCTGCATGCATTATTTAATGACCATAATTAAAACAAAGGATAAATCTTAGCTCTTAGTTGGAACTGGAGATTATATACATTCAAAATCAATTTAAGATTTGAAACATTACTTGTAAGCTTCTCTGACACAATGCATTAGAATGATTTTATTAGACAAGACAAGCATACTTACATCTCCTTAGGTTCATCCTTAGATTCACTGCATACCCTTTATACCCCTCAGGTTTTGTATACCCCATCACTCACGATTGGTCTCTAACATGGACTTCTCCTATTTTGCCTCCTAAATGCTGGGGTTTCAAGTCTGCACCATGATGCTTATCTTGTCTCTTGAATCTCACAGCCATAGGAGGTTGGTTCTCCTATTCTCATTCTGTAAGTAGAAAAAATGAATTTCATAGACCCTTTGTATGAGTCATCTAAAGTTTTACAGAGAACAATGGAAGTTGGCTCTCAGGTCCTTCCTGGATTTTATTAGAGAACACTTAACATATAGTCTATGATAATGTATTTTTAAAACCTCTGAGGTTTAGCATAGAATTCTCCAATCAATTCTTATTAAAACAATAATTTCAATATACTACTTGAAGGTTGAGGTTATTAGTAACAGGAAAATATATCCAAGAATAAAACTGGTGAAAACCCTGTCCTCTGGAATGACATGCCTGTTGCTGTCCTGAATTTGGAGCAGCTGGAATTACCTTCACACGACTGGCAAGATTGAACCCATTCACATGATCTGTGGACTCCATGGACTCCCTCCCTCTTGCCCCACCCCCACCTGCCTGTAGGCCTACTCTAGGATGGCTATAAACCCTGACTAACACATTTGTAGATGACCAGGTTATATGGTATCTAAAGGAGCTGTGGCACAGAGGGTGTAGAATGTGGGTTAGGCATGTAGATCCCAGCAATGTGGCTGTTGTCAGTCATCAGCTGTGCTGCAGTGGGCCTTTTCCATTATGCAGCTGCCTAACTCACCCATGTCCCTGTAAGGAGTCTCAGTAACCTCACTGGCTCATGAGGTAACCTCAGTAAGCTGACTGGCTCATACAGCTGTACTTGGGTGGCATCATTTTCACCTCTATCCTGGCTAAGGAAAGGATTTGAAATTCCTTTCTCTTTATGTGTGATTAAAATGTGATTATTTTTAAATTTTGAAGAGAGTGCTTCTTAGTTCTGTTTTTTCATATTCTTGGCACTTTAATCATTGTGGAGTATTTACCTTTCCTAAAGAGATATCTGTCTGTTGTTCAAGTTCCTTAGTTTAAAATTATATTTTGTGGATAGTCTTAGTTTTAGATTATCTAAAACTGTCTTTATTTTACTCCTGCTGCTGAAAGACTCAGGCAAGAGGGGGTTTAAAATTCTAGGCAAAAAGTTCTTCATACTAGGTAAATGAGTACATGAATTGGCTTTTGTTCCACTGTTAACAGTTGGGGTATCAGGCATCCATCTACTACTGCAACCTCCCATTTAGAGAACAGATCTGTCTTCTAGCTTTGCTTGACTTTATTTTTATGTAGTTTTGTTGTGCTATCTCTAGGTTAGGAGTCTTTTAAATTTCACTCTTCAATTTCATTTAGCTTTTAAATCTGTGGACAATCTTTCAACAATTATGTAAAATTGTTTGTTTCTTGATGTCTCAAATATTGCCTTTGTCCCCTGCTCATTTTTTAATACTTATTTAAACATTTGAAAATGTGCCTGAGGCCATCTCTCCGCATCAGTCTCCCTTTGCCCTTTTAAGTGTTTTATCTGTGTTCTGGATAAAGTCATGTTCATTCTCTCAGTTTGTTTATTCTGTTGCCATCTAATCGGCTACCCAATCTAATTTATGTTTAAAGTGTCTAGTTTTGTTTCTAATTTATGGAAATACAGTTGAATCATTTCAAAATGATAACATTTTCTATAGTTTTCCATAGTTTGTGTCCATTTCATATGTATATGTGTATATATGTATATATACATATGTATATGTATATATTTTAAATATATATAATTTTATATATATTTAAAATAAAAATAAAAATCTTATTCTTTGAGCTTTTCATACAGTATATTCTTATTCTTTCCCCTTCCTCAGCTCCTCTCAGATTTTTCCCTGCCTTCCTACTATGCAACTTCATGCTCTCTTTCTTTCTTAAACAAACAAAATGAGTAAACATTATTAACCAAAAATTAGAATCCAGTTTGTGTTAGTTGACTAATCCTTAACATGAGGCCTGTCCTGGGGTGTGGTTGATATATCCAGTGTCACTCCATTAAGAAAATTGATTTTATCTCTCCCCGCAGCTGTCAACTGCAAATCATTTCTTTGTGAGTGAGACTTTGTACCTCTTTCCTTCCTCCATGCAGGGATTTTGTCTGGCTTGAGCTTGTAAAGATCTTGTGTAGACTTAGATTTTCCACTTCAGTCTTATGCATGTCATCAAAGTGCTGTGTGTAGTTTTAAGTCACTACCATCTTTGCCCAGGGTTGGACTGCCCTACTAGCCCCTCCCTGCTTCCGTTTTGTTCTACATAGCTTTAGCTCTAGGAGGTGACTGTGCTCCAGAGACCCACTCTGGAGACCCTTGAATCTGCAGATAAAAGACACACACACAGTTTGTTATTTTATAACTTGTCTTCTAGGCACAATTGCTGGGCGAAGATATCTCCCATCTGGAAAAGTGTGCCCTTAACAGTTTATTATCTCTGTCTTTCCATCTGTCCTAAACTTCAGTGCCTAGTCCCACCTAGCCCCCACCAAACATCCTTGGCCACCCACCTATAGCAGAGGCCACGGGGCCCAGGTTTTCTGAGACCTCACATGATTGCTGCATTCTTCTTCCTTCAAAGCATGACAGAAAGCCCTCTCTCCTTCCCTGCGTCTGCCTAGTCCTCCTGGGACTGGGAAGTCCCTCTTCTACCTTCTGCCCAGCAATTGACCTCTGGCCTTCTTTACTGACAAATCAAGAACCAATTGGGGAACAGGACATCAATATCAGAACCTCTCCTCCTTCCATCATAGTTTCTGAGTTTG
>JADRCD010235414.1:0-21597 GCA_019843815.1 Montemys delectorum
CATACATGGAACTGTGTGGTTAAAAAAAAAAAAAATCTCTTTCATCCCCAACCTGGTCATGATGTTGATCAAAGCAATAGTAACTCTAACTTACACATGGGTAAAGGGCTGGGGTATAGCTCGGCAGTACGGAGAATACTTAGCATTCACGAAGGTCTGGGTTTGATATCCAGTAATAAAAAAGAAATATGGTAAGAATGCATCATGGGAAAGGGGATGAGGGGGCTTTTCAGGTACTTGACTACTTATTTATAAGGAGAGTTACAAAGTTTCTACAGAAGTTGGGGCACCACATAGGCAACTTTTCTCATTACTTCAACAACATACAAGACAAAAACATTGTCAAGAGGGAGGGGGGTCTATCCTATTACCACTGTGGCAGAGCCATAGCAGCGTGAATTGAATGTGAGATACTTGGTCACATTGCATCTACTGTCAGAGACATGATTCATGTTCTCCCTTTTATTCAGTCTAGGATCCCACTCCATAGAATGGTGATGTCCAAATTCAGGATGGGTCTCCCCACAGCAATGAACCCAGTCTAGAAAGTCACTCACAGGCATGCCCAGAGACTTGTCTCCTAGGTGATTTTAGATCCTGTGGAGTTGACAGTCAATAGGAACCATCTCAGGCACTCCACAGATTGCACCATTCACAGGGGACCCAAGACTATGGGAAACCATAGCTCAAACTATCCCTGGCTGACAAATAGAATATTATACCATCTGAGGATCCACAGAGAGAGAAAACAACACACAATGCACCATTTTTCTCCTTATTCATTCGGAAGACCTCAGTGATTTTTTTTTTCTTCTGAACTTGGTTAGTGTGTTCCTGTAGAGAAAACAGGACCATTCAACAGCAGAATCCAGGGAAGGTCACTCTCAAATCCTCTGCTGGTTGGGCATACTCAGGAATCAAGTATAACATTCTCCAAACTGTCCAAAAGGCCTGTGAAATATTAGTACATATTCTAGGGTCAGATCTGTTCGCCAAACACAGCATTACTGTGGCTACCTCTGCTTCCTATGCTGCCAAGCCCCACCAAATACATTTGGTTTTATTTGATCTGGTCTCAAGTTATCCTAAGAAATGGACACACTTGGCACTGTGGGAATGGTTTGGTGGGCAAGATTAGTAGTTAGTTGATGTAAAAAGCTGGATATGGCAGTCCACATCTGTATTCCTGGTGACTCACTGCAAAGCTCCAAGGTCAGCAAGTCTGGAGCAGGCACTGCAGTGACAGAACAATAAAAGAGACCCTGCTCACAACAAGGCAGAATGGTAGAACTGACACCTGAAAGCTGGCCTCTGGCCTCATCATCCATGTAGCAGTATGGATGTACCCACACTCATTCATACATATATCACACTGACACACGCACACACACACGCACACATACACACACCAAAAAGAAAAGAAGTTATACAAAAGGATAAAAAAACGAATACAGGCCTGGACTTTCCCTTGGAAACCTAAGAGCGCAGTTAGGAATCTGGATTTCAAAAACACTGCGCACTTTAGCTCAGAAACTCAATGAGCCAAAGTCTTCTGAATGGAGACCAGCCATCAGCTTGGCTAGTAACTGTGAATGCCTGTGTTTCCTTTAAAGGAATCACTAGTCCCTAGTTTGAAATTTGAAAAATAAAATATCAGGAGCTGGGGAGATGGCTCAGTCTGTAAAGTGCTTTCTTTGAAGTCCTGAAGACCTGTATTCAATACCCACAATGCATTTCCAAAAAAACGCTGAGCACTGGCTCAGAGACAGCTTGGTGGGTAAAAGTACTTCCTGTATAAGCCTAATGACTTCAAGATGTGTCATGCAGTACTCATGTATGTATATAAACACACATACACACACACACACACACACACACACACACACTGAAATAATAAACAATCATAAAGCTGGGTATGCTATCATAGATCTGTAATCCCAGTGCTGGGGAGGTGAGTCAGCTAGATCCCTGGAGCTCACTGGACAGCCAGTCTAGCCTAATTGGTGACTTCCAAATCAATGGGTAACCATTTCTCAAAGAGAAGGGCAGCTAGGTGAATAGCCCCTAAGAAATGACAGCCAAAGTGTCCAAAGTACATATGTGTACACACACATATGTACAAATGAAAGGTACGCACCCACCACAAACATCTCTGACCCTAACGTGGGGTGCAGCAGACAGCCGTTCAAGGCTGGCTGGGTGGTAAGCTTGCAGGTGGGGGGAATAAACTCACAGTACACTACAGTGAGTTATTTCTGAGGTTCCCATGATGTGCTCCTAATGGGTATAAGGATGTGCCGACTTCCAAAGTGGGACTGACAGGCCCGCAGTCAGCTGTCATCTCCATCACAGACTTAATAGCTTTGCCAGGCATCCTCCCAGCAAAGAAAGAGAAGAAAGGTCTTGCTAGGTGACAGCATTCAAAAAGAATGTGTGTGAATACCATTATGGTATTGAAAGCGTCAGGTGCCAGCAAGAAGGGCCCTGATCAGACAGACAAGCAACTGGGCTGCATACTTGAAGGTTATTTGAAGCCTGTCACTTCTATTAGCCAGCTAACCACTGGTGGAATCACTCACTAATTGGCCTTCTTCGTACCAAGGTGGGGCTGAGGTGGGCAAGGTGGAGAGGCCTAGACCTGGCACTCACGGTGCCTACCCTATTAGCAACTCATGATGGCTGGCAGGAGGAGGGGGGCAACATGCAGGCAGGGTTACCCCATGTGCCTGCTCATTAGCGGCTGGCACTAAAGCAGAGAAGCTAGTGGACACTGGCACAAGGCTAGCTTTCTGTTCTTGGAGAAGGCCAAAAATAATCTCAGTAGATTTAATTAAAACTGCAGTGAACAGATGGGGAAGATGGAAAAGAACTCCGACTGGAGACCGCTCATCTGTCTAGGTCTAGGCGAGCGTTTTAATGAAGCCCTCCTCTGTCTGCAGGGGCCCGGGACTGACACATCCCTTTCTGGTTATGCAACGGAGTGGAACGATTACCTAGCAACTCTGCTTAAAGAGCCAGGGGCCTCTTTCCCAAAGAAAAGTGTGGCTTGACTCAATGTATCTACCACCGTGGTGAAAAGCCATCAGGCAAGAGGAGGAGGACCTTGTTCTAACTTGAAGACAGGCAGTCAGGAGATGCTCGACACAAGGCTATGGGTGGAGGCAGTGGGGGAAAAGGGGCTGAAGGGAATCTAAGAACAGAATTGAGATTTAAATCTTGAGGTCCAGCTGAAACAAAGAAGCTCTGTCCAGACCAGGCCAGTGGTCTGCCGCAGTCAGGGCTCCTTTCATGGTTTGCTGGGCTGCAGGGAGCTATTGGGGATGGCAGGAGACGACTCCGCAGCCCACCATGGATGTTAAGACCCGGCCTACCATGCCTGTGTTCTTCACTGACTGACTGATTTCCATGGCAAAGCCTCAAGTTCCGGGGCCGAGAGCAAAAGAAGAGTTCAGAAGTTGCTTGTACTGTGTAGACCAGTAGCCAGAAAAGGCCAAGTTGGCTGTAAGTTGGCCCCAGTGGAGTAGGTTTAAAGGCTGAGTAAATTTGCAGTTGTCCAGACCAATGGGTGTTTAGAGGAAGACCCAGAGTAGGAACTGCAGTGGATTCTACTCAAAGTATCCTGACCATTTAGGGACAATTTGGGGGTATTCTCTAAGTACTCTACTAATAAATAAATAAATAAATAAATACTCTTTTTGAGATGTTAGTAGAGAGATTGGTATTGGTTACTTTCTTTCAACATCAAAAAATTATATTACTTTGAATAGTTTTAAAAATATGTGTGTGCTGGGCAGTGGTGGCGCATGCCTTTAATCCCAGCACTTGGGAGGCAGAGGCAGGTGAATTTTGAGTTCAAGACCAGCCTGGTCTCCAGAGTGAGTTCTAGGACAGCCAGGGCTATACAGAGAAACCCTGTCTTGAAACACTCTCCCCACCCCAAATGTATATTATGCAAGAAGAGAGACAGAGATAGAGACAGAGAGACAGAGAGGATGCATGTGTGGAGGTCAAAGTACAACTTGAGAACTGGTTCCCTCATTCCACCCTGTGGGTTCCAAGGATCAAAGTAATCAGGTTTGGCAGCTGATGCCTTTACTTGATAAGTCTTCCTGATGACTCACTAACTAATCAATTATTTATGTGTCTGTGAGAGAGGGAGAGTGTTTGTGTAGTGTGTGTGCTGGTATGTGTGTATGTGTGTGAGGCCGAGAACTGCTGTGCATGTGCATGGAATCTAAAAGTGGACATCAAGTGTTCTGCTGTCACCTGATGCTCATGAGAACCAGAGCAAAGCTACTTGCAGCAGGCTTTGAGGATCCTTCTGTGTCCATGCCCAACAGCACTGGCCTTATGAGTGCTGGGGATTTGAACAGGCGCTTTGTGCAGCAAGCATTCCTTGACCACTAGCCACTTCCCTACTCCATCGACATGTTTTTATGTTAGTAAGTACTGCAGATGTGGCTCATTTGAGAGAGTGTTTTCCTAGCATGAATGATCCTACAAGTTTGATCCCCAACACCCTGGTATGGTAACATCTGCCTACAATCCTAGCACTTGGAAGGCGTTGGCTGGAAGATTAAAAGTTCAAGGTCATAGTGAGTTTGAGGCCAGCTGTGTCTACATCACACGCTCCCCACACACACATATATATACACACGGGGTGGGTGGGGGAGAGAGAGACAGATCATACATTCAACCCATAATTATAAACATAAATGAAGCAAACCTCTTAGGAACATTAGATGGTCAGATATCAGCCATTTCCAAATGGCCATGGATAAAGGAGGTCAGATTAGAACTTGTCATCTTATCTGTGAAACACCAATTAGAAGAAAAACAGAAGATGCCATACAGAGCCACTGCTTCTCCTTCAGACTTCCTAGCTCCAAACCAAGCACTCCTTACCCTGACACCAACCTTTAAAGGGAAATGGGCTAATTCCCTGCCCATCCACCCAATGTTCAAGGAGATGCCAAAAGATGTTTACTGAGAGCACAGAGCCTCAAAAGGTAGTGAATTGTGTCATTTGGTGGACAAAACAACAACAACAAAAAGCAACCAAGTTTCCCTTGAAACTAGTTATGCAATGGTGTTTAAAAAAAAAAAAGAGAGAAAGAAAAAAGCTTTTTGCTCAGCTAAGTTTCCTACTATATTAATCTCATTATCCTTTGAACCGTTTAACTGGCAGTGCCAAATGCAATTTGTATTCTGCGGCAGAGCGAATGCTCTAAAATGATTATCCCAATATGAACCGTGGCAAGCCTCGATATTGTTGGGTCTGAAAGGCCTCCTAACCACTGAATGCTGTTCCCATATGCCTTCTGAGTTTCATGACACAGTGTTGCGTCTGCTTTTGCAAGGGATAAATTAAGCGTGTGAAAGTCTTAGCAAAGCCCTCATTTTCCAGTTAATCAAATCTCCCCTAATCAAATTAGCACACATAATTCCTCTGGATGTGTAGCACAAAAACTGCATTATCCCCTTTCCTCAGAGTTGAAAGCGGAGGACACAGCATGGAGTCTTTCTCCTTTGCTTGAGTGGCCCTAAATAGAGGAGTTCTTCAGAAGGACGGGTCGAGGTAAACTTTGGCAGCAATGGCGTTCCCAGCTCATTAAATCCGCTGCGTCTGTGACCACCTCCGGGGACCACTGAAGCATTCCGTAATGAGATACTTGTTTAATTTTCCTTCAAAGGCCGGACATCTGTGACAACCCTCCCTCCATTCCAACCCCACACAGGCAAATGTATCAATAGGCCTAAGGCCTCTATCCAGTTTGATGGAGTGTTTTCCATTGAATAAACCAGATAATAAATTTTGAAGAGGAAGGAACAATTGCCATTAACTCTCGTTCTCTCCGAAGAGTCCAAGTCCATCATGAAAATTCAATAGCGGCTAAGCTAAATGGATAGATGTTCACAGTCAACCTTTTTTAATTGATTTCCCTTCATGAAATGATCTAGTCTCTGAAGCTAGCCGTCCCAGAGCCCCTCTTTAACCTTTCTTTTCATTCCAAATACATTTAGAAGCCCTGAACAAAAAGGAATAGCTAAAATATTAATCTCCCTTGAGAGCAAAGGCCTGCAACAGACCAGATTTTCAGATCAATCCCCAACAGTGCCCGTGGTCCACAAAAGAACGAAACCTACTCTTAGCTCTATTCAGTGTGGCACCGATGCTGACCTTTACTGAAAACCAACCACCACATCCCGACACTGGGAGAGACTAGAAAGCCTTTCTTACATAATAGGGATTCGTCCATGATATTGTTAGCTCTCAGCCCTGCAGCCCCTTCTGCATATGCCATAATAAGGCTTGGAATGCATATAATGAGAGCTGTCTCAATGATATTTTCATTTTATTACTTTATTATGTCTAGGAATATATTTTAAGCAATATTTCATGTCCCATCCAACCCCTCGCTCCAGCCCCCTCCCACCCACCCTCAGCCCTGTGTTTTTCTAGACTTGGTTGGCTAGGACCCTTCAAAAAGCACATGGAACGTGCTATTGTAATTCTCTCCATCACGACGACATGTAAAGAATTCCTTAGAACTATTTTCTCATCCACAAAGGTGACCCTGCAGTTCTCATACTAAAACTCGAGTGTGTACCCCTCCCCCTCTCCACGTATCAACCTCGGATCACAGGCCTGGCTTCAACCCAAGCTAGTGAGCGTATCACAGGAGTGTCTAAGCCCTGCGTGTTCCCTCTGGGCTCCCAGAGCCAGGCCAAATGACTCCAGGGAGCTTAGAACTCATAACAAGAGAAAATTCATTCCCCCCCCCACCTGCCTTCTCCCCAGATCAGCTCTAATTTTGACAAACATAGACACGGCTTTATATAGCATACTAGAATAAATGAAGCAGGCAAGTCTCCCCAGGGAACTCCAAAGTCACTCTGTATCAGACTCAGTTCATTAGCTTCCCCCTCAGTCCTTAACAGGTCAGGTCCTCTCTAAACCCCACCTCTCTACACTATGCTCTGCCCTGCAAGGAGGGGAGGGAGGAAGCTCTGCAAGCTGCTACTTCACATCCACCCCCAACCCCACCCCCAGCGTGTGACTGCCCTGGGAGCTGAGAGCAGAGGCCTGTGCAGTTTCCAGGGCTGACACCTCCTCCCCTCACGAGCCACACTAACCCCACAGCAGCTGGCCAGAGAATTCCCCAAGGCTCTGCTACAGAAGCTAAGAAGTGGAAGCCCAATTTCCACGTGGAGTCCCCAAGTAGGAAGCTGTGAATGTGTGAGTCGCCTTCCCTGGGCCAAGGTCTGTTTATACAGCCCCTTATTTACTGGAGCGGTAAGTTAGGAAATCATGCGGGTTGCAAAAACTCCCTGCCACAGACTAGGCAGCTGTGGAGCACACAGAGGGATACTCACTAGGTCCCATCTCTCTGCCAGGAACCATGGGAGGCTCCTGCCTTCAGATCTCCTTTCATGTCCTTACCAGACACCGAAGCTGATACTCATCTGCATTTCTCAACACACGAGGAGGAAATGAACTCTGTGAGAGGAATCTACACAGAGGTAATTCTTCCAGTGTGTCTACAAACTCAAAAATCAAGTTCATTTATGATTACTCCTAAACCCTTTAATCTACATTTCCTTTCTAGCTCAAAGGGTTTGAATCAGCCCCGATACCATCATCAAACAGTTGGCTCTTCTGCCCACTCTTATCCTTCAAGTATGTATTAAATACTTGTATGTTTGTTCTGAGATTTGTCACTTTAAAGAATCTACAGGGTGGGAGAAGAGCAAGATAGCTAAGGAAGCTTGACATCTCCAGGAGTTTTCAGTAAGTACGATTATGGGGTTTCATGGAGCTGGGAGGGAAATAAGATATAAGGCAGGACCCCACAGGCAGAAGCCTGGGACAGACCCACTGTCAAAGGTCTGGAGTACTTGCCTTTAGGTCATCAAGAAATAAAGTGGGGCTGGTATAGCTCAGTGGTAGAGCACCTGCCCAGAATCCTCCAGTGAGGGCCTGGAGGCCTGGTTCTGTAGGAGACTGTCTATCCAGATATTTCCATTGAGGAGCTGGGAGTTCGGCTGAGCATATACAAAGTTCTGGGTTTCAATCTCAGACTAGGGGTGGAAGAAGCAGAAAGTGAAGGAGCGATAAAGGAAAGCAGTAAGAGAGAACCCAATAAACAACCTGGGTGATGCAGGGGTTCTCAACCTTCCTAACACTGCCACCCTTTAATACAGTTCCTTGTGTTGCGCTGACCCCCCAACCATAACATTAGTCTCACTGCTACTTCATAAACTGTAGTTTTGTTACTGTCATGAATCACAATATAAATATCTGATATGCAAGATATCAGATATACCACCTCTGTGGGGTGGTTCAAACGCTGAAGGGGTCGTGACCCACAGGTTGAGAACCGGTGGAGTAAGGATGGTGTGGATGTCCTAGAGTGGATACATAGTGAGTTTGAGTTGTATGTTCTGAAACCCCTTCTCAATACATCCTATACATACGCACATGTATATACATACAGTTTGCAGAGAAAAGGCATAAGGATATAAATTAGACAAAGGGGAAACACGGTCTTGAGATTGATTGGACATCTTTGCTTGACTGCAAACAAGTAGGTGATGGGTAGGAGGCAGCCCTGAAGTTGAAGGGATTTGTGGAGGAACTTGAGGTGGAAACAAAGAGAAGGGTGGTCACATGGTAAGGCAGAACTTGAAATCTCACAGGCAGACACTTTTGAACTTGTCTTCCCATTGCCTGAGTCCTGGGACTATAGTCGGATGCCACTGTGCCCAATATGGTAGACAGTCTTGAGTAAAGCAAAGATGGACAGTCTGGTCATTCAAGCTGACTACAGAACAGACAGTGTCACTGGATATGAAGATGTCAATCACTTTTATTATGAGGGCTCTTGGAGGATGAAGGGTACAGATCCGGTTTGCCTCACCTTGTAGTTCCTGAACACAAGGTGCTGGGGAAACAGAGAAGAGCTGATGAAAAACTAGCTTGATGGCACCATTTGGTAACAAAGATGAGCCCCGTCCTGGAGTCTGAGCATGAGGGTTCTACATGCATCGACCTTATAGTCTCTACCCAGGCCACAACTACCTGGCCTACTCCTGTGGCCAGTGTACCGACGAGGCTACACTTTGCTCTAGGGGTGCCAGGGCTGAGATCTCCCAGCACATCCTGGTATGTGAGGACTGTGCATGTTTTGGGCTGTTTTCTGAGGCGTGAGAATATTCAGATTTGTGGGGTTTTGAATGCTAACTGCTCTCCAAGGGCTCCCATGTTGAACACTTGTTCTTCAGGATGGTGGTACTGTCTGGGAAGGTTGTGGGCCCTTTTTTAGGTGGAGTCTCGATGGAAGGAAGAACTGAGTCACTAGGAGGGTGGGCTTTGAGAATTATAAACTGGCTCCACTTCCTGGCATTTCTCTGCATCCTGCGTGTAGATGCAATGTGACTAGGTGCCTCCCATTCCTGATAGGCTGTAGTCCTTTAAACTATGCCCCCCCCCCCCAAAAAAACCCTTTAAGTTGATTATTTTCAGGTATTTTGTAACAGCAAATCTTATATAGTTCTTAACTTCCTCCAGTTTCTGCATCTTTATTATCTCTGAGAGAGACTTGCAATCAGTTTCTTTAGTTTTGTTTTATGAGAAAGAGAAGAGAGGGAGGGAAAATAAAAGGGAAAAGAGACACGGACGAAAATAGCCATCTTTAACAAACAGCTACTGGTTTAAAAATAGTGCGGACGCTAACTTGGTGCCTTTATCTCGGTGGTTGACCTTGCTAATACACTATGTAGATCTCTTGCCAACTAATCGGTGGACTGTAACACAGGGCTTCAAGCTGTGCTCAACGATCGGGAACGAGGATGAATGAGAGGGTTTTAGCAACCAGGATCTGCAGACTGCTATCTATGTCTGACAGCTGTCACCGTCTCTACAGAGGCCAAGGCCTAGACCTTCATTTAAAGGCAGCATGGATGATCAGATCGCTGGGACAGTGTCAAAACTGACTGGGCTGAACAAGGGAGACAGAGAGTAAATTTGTGAATAGCGGTCTCTCTCTGTCTCTGGGAGGCACAGATGGTGAATCAATATCCAGCCATGTTTAGTCTCAGTGGCCTGTGGGGTCATGGTGGAGGCCAGATCAGAAGTCCCGCTCTGCAATGTCACCATGTGGGAAAAGCTGCTTTATGGGCAAAGATCTAAAAGATTTACAAGGTTCTTGGCATGGACAGCGGTTGCAGAGCTGTGATTGTTTTGAAGCAATTTTATGAGCTAATGAGGTTCCCTAGGGCTTCATAATGTTCTTGGGGCACTGGATGCCCTGTTAGTCACCTTTCCCCCACAAGCTATTAGCTGCTTTCTTCTGATGGCCGGTGGGGACCACTGATGTTGGAAGCAAAGAGGCTGAGAAAGAGGCTCTCCTTTGATATTTGTTGAAGAGATCAACTGGGTCTTCAACTAGAACCCCAGTGCAGAGTTCTTGAGGAGAGCCCAGCATGTAGGTGTGACATCTGTAGAACCCACAAGATAGTGTTTTTGGGCACTGGGCACAGGCAGGCTCTGGGTGTGGTCCTATAGTGTGTTGCACTTCTGTTGTTCTTCAAGGGGTCCATTGATGAAGCAAGAATGTCTGCAGATTAGTCAATAACCACTGGAGGTAATGCACAGGTTGAGCCAGGGGGTGAGAGAGAATTTGTCCATTTCCCATTTTACAAGCAGACAAGTAGGGCCTTGAATGGTGACTGTTCCTGTTGTTTCTCTGGGTAACAAAGTTCTGATCAGTGTGGATGTGGCTGTGGAGACCATGGCATTGGGACTGCTGTACAACAGCTTAGTTCTTAAAGACCTGGTATGAGATATAAGGCCTTTGGACCCCAGCATGCAGGCTGGGGCCCTCAAAGAAAAGGAGACAAGACTCCCTAGATTCTGTATTTTAAGCCTTTCTTCCTTAGAGTAGAGAATATGGAATATATGATATGATTCTTCTTCAAGGTTGGTATGGATGTCCTGGCTATTGTAAAAAGTTCTCCTTAGATGCTAACATATCCCATCCCCCATAAAAAGAAGAGGAGAGAGCCAACTCTGAGGTCAAGAGAGGAAGACTATTATGAATTCAAGGCCAACGTGCATTACAAAATGGGTGCCTGGTCTAGATTGAGACCCTTCTTCAGAAAACTAGCCTCCCTCACCCCCATCTCCAATCAAATCAGTGTATCAAGAATAAACTAACAAAAAATAGCTAACTTTATGCTGGCAGGCAAGATGGTTCACTAGGTAAAGGCTCTTGCCACTAAACCTGACCACCTGAATTTAGCCTCCTGGGGGGGCCCTACAGAGAGAGAAATGACTCTGACCTCCATAGGTGCAAGCCTGTATATGTGTGCACACATAATAAATAAATGTAATGAATAGTTAAGAGAAATTGCTAACACTTCTAAATCTTATAGGTATTATCTGAAGAATGTTGTCTTAGTAACTATTGAACTCTGAGAATTTTAACTCAGGTAGCTTGGCTCCAGAGTTCTTATGTGTATTCTTTCTTTTCCCCAAGAAGAGTACCCTCATGAAAACCAGCCTAACTCACTCAGACTTGCATATGACTAAGCCTCAATCCCCTCTGAGATTAGATGGGGAGAGAGAGGCATTTTCTTCAGTGATGTGACCATTAGTCAGTTATCCATGCTCCCACAAGTAACCCCACACCTATACCCTGTAAGGAAGATCAATCAAATTCATTGGGACACACACACACACACACACACACACACACACACACACACACGCTGTGAAAGTGGGAGGAGGATTAGTTGGAAAGAGAGGCACGCACATGACCAAAATTAATAATATGCATACCTGAAATGTCATTTTGAAACCCATTATTTTATATCATTAGTACACACCAATAAATGACTTCAAGAAGACTAGAACTGGGGAGACGGCCCAGTGGGTAAAGTGCTTGCCACACAAGTCAGAGGACCTTAGCTTCAAACCTCCAAAGCCAGGTAAAACAGATATAGTACGTAGCACACGGGTCTAAAGTTTTAGCCCTCCTTTGGAGAGATGGGAGACAGACAGGAGAATCCTTGGAGGTTCAGGGGCAGTTAGCCTGCTGTACAAAGTCAAAGCTTTGAAGAACAATAACGGGAGGTAAGGACTAACAGCTGAGGTTGTCCTTTGACACACACACACATACACACTAACACACATACACACACACACACACACACACACACACACACACACGTACACATGTGCATGTACAAAAGATTTTTTTTAAATTTGAGAGGAACAGTGCGGTGACTGTTGATGCTACCCCTACGCATTCATTCTGTAAGGCTTATAACAGCAGATGTGGTTTTATCTTCATGCACCATCTGAATAAGAGAGGGACCTAAACGCATGCAGCATAGGAGACCCTATCCTCCAATGCTATCACTGCACGGACACTGGCTCTGGTGTCCTGACATGTTGAAGAACACACTATGTAAGGAATCCATCTGGGATCTGGAACATGGTATGTGGCTTGGAGAGCAAGAAGAGGCCACAGTGGTGGGCCCAGAACATGAGCATGAGGAAGGCTTTGAACATAAAGGAACTGAACCAACTTCAGACTGGCCCTACATAATTGATGCTATGGGCTATTTTGGCGGTCCTGTAAGCAAAGTGGACTGCTCAGAGGGTAGACTAAGGCCATTTAACAAGGCACACAATAGGGTGGGCTTGGGGCTCGGTTGGTAGGATGTTTAACTAGCATGCACAGAGCCTAGTACAGAATAAATTGGGTGTGCTAATTTTAGGTGGGTGGAGACAGGAGGATCAGAATTTCAAGGCCCCTATTGGCCGCTTACCAAGTCGAATGTTAGCTGAGGATACAAGAGACCCTCTCTCATGTATCGCAATGAAAACAAAAAGCTAGTCAGATATACCTCACAGGTTTAAAAGTATCACCACGTCTTTCAGTCTCTTGAGATCTCTGATGCTAGAAGATGATTGCGTAACTGTGGGCTATTTACTGTAACCTCTTTTACTAAATGGACAGAGGCTCAAATCATGAAGTGCCTATGGCCCCAGTCTGGGAACTCCCAGTGTAAGCCAGGGTTTTGTTTTTGTTTTGTTTTTTTTCTTTTTGTTTGTTTGTTTTTGTGAAACCTATGGAATGGACACAATCCTATGAAATCTGTAAATTCGATCAGGTCAAATGTGTGTACTGAGGTAAAAAAAAATAACAAGAAGTGAAGAATTAGAGTTGGAAGAACATTCAACATTCACACAGTGTGCTAGTTTCAGGGTCTCGAGAGATACATCTGGGGTGCAGAGGCTGCCTGAATAAAGGGTTCCATTGGCTGGTTATATGGAGGCTGCAGAAGCTGATAGTTTTGCTTCTGGCAATACCTTAACCCCTCCCCCTACGCAGGCAAGTATGAAAAACTGCAGTGGCCTTGAGAGTGCAGCTAGCTTTATACATGGCATACACATCTTGGAGGATTTGCAGAAGTCTACAAGGGATCCAGAGCTTTCCCACCTATTGACATTTACAAAGCAGTTTAAATCATGCATGAGGGGCCCCAGGCACATACAGTTCACAAAACATAACTCCGAGCTCCCAGGGAATTTAAGCTGACCAACACTCTTTATTAGAACCGACAGTGAAAGACAGCTAGCCCGAAACTCGTACCCAAAATGCGATACCAAGATGACAGCCTTAACGCCCGTGGAAATATTATGCAGATTACCTGACTCAAATCTTTCTTGTTAAATAAGTTTCAGGCATTCTCTCCTTCCTTTTCCTTCTAGCTTCACTGCAGGGAGTTCCTTGATCATCTGGGTTGTTTTCTCTTTCCTTATTTCCTCACTCCTAACTTAGCATGAATGAATAGAGACATTTAAACAGTGAGAAGCAGTCAAGCCTTTAAATAAGTATCAGTGTCAACACATAAATTAGTTACTCTGGTGTTATTTTTAATAATGTCTAACATATTTTATATATATATACACATATATACACACATATATACATATATATATACATATATATATGTATATATAAAAGAAATAGTTCTTTAGAACTGGTCTCTAGATATTCAGTTCCAATTTAATCTAAGATTTCATATATACCAGTATCAAACCATAAATGAGATATTTTTGTATAATGGTCCAACACACACACATACATGCATGTGCGCGCACACACACACACAGAATTAGTCTCTGACATTCAACTCTCATGTAATCTAAGATTCCACACTGTGTGTGTGTGTGTGTGTGTGTGTGCGCGCGCACGCGCGAGCATGCGTGCACACATGCATATCTAAAATGTATATAAAAATATAAGCGAGAGATAATTTCACCTCCATGCTTTTACAGATCAGGAATTTAAGAGAAAGGTTCTAATGAAAACTAAGGCAAAAGATGGTAAACATGCTTTTCTTTCCCAATCTTAATAGAAACTGAAAGACAGCATGGATGGGCTGGGAAAGAAGCCTTCTGGTAGAACAACTGCCCAGGATGAAGAAAGCCCTGAGCTCCATCCCTGGCAGCACATAAACTGGACACGGTAGAATGCACATGTAATCCTAGTATTGTGGAAATGTAGGCAGGAGAATCAGAAATTCAAGGTTGGCCTTTGTTACATACCAAGTTCCAAGCTGGCCCTGAACTTGCTATGTAGCCAAGGTTAATACTGAATTTCCAATCCTGCTGCCTCCGCCTGCAAAGAGCTGGGATTGTAAGTGTGCTCTACAGTATTTTGCTCTGGGCAGTGCTAGGAATGGAACCCAGGGCTTCTGTACGCAGGAAAGTGCTCCCGAGTCACACCTCCAGTACCTCATTGTATAGTTTTAAAGTTACAAGACACTAATACCATAGCTATTACTATATAGGGCTCTAATTATGTTTTTTAACATGTAAAAAATTACCATAAGACAAATCCAAAGAAATGGAAGTTATTTTTCTGGATGCTTCTTCCATGGCTGTCAATCAAGTTCAAATGCTAAGAGTCCCTCGGGTCTTTGGCACAAGCCATTGCATACACGTGGAAGTCAAAGGACAACTTGTGGAAACTGTTTTTTCTTTTCCACCACTTGAGTCCCAGGGACTGAGCTAAGGTTAGCAGCGTGGCATGCTCAGAAAAAAAACTTAAGACCTTATACCTGCATGGTAAGCACTTGATGAACTTAGCTTTCTCCCCAGGGCTACACACACACACACACACACACACACACACACACACCCTTTTATGTTATGGATATCAAAACACACTAAATGAATACTTTGACATCAAAAGTCATTTCAACCCTGGTGACCCTTTGAACACAGGGCACTGAGATGACCAGGTGGTCCGACACCCTCAAATCATCTCAATAAACTCCTCCAACCTATCTTCACTGCTTTAGTTACCTTAAAAAAAAAAGTGCCCTGAATAGATGGTATGATTTTAAAAGAACTGACAGCAGATGAAATATTGCAAGGAAAATAATCTACCAGTGACCTCAGATGAAGCCGCAGAGACATTAATGTAATGGAAGCAAAATCGCTCATTACATTCCAATTTTACATTTTGCTCTATATTAAAATAAAAAGCCAACATAAACCCTTCTCAGGATATTGCATTTTGAAACTAACCACAAAATACTTCCAGAAAGGGGGCTTATTTCAGAAAAATCCATATGCATTTAGATTTTTTTTCTTCCCCCCAAGGGTGAGCAAGCTTTCCTATATATCATAAGGTGGGTTAAACGGGAAGGAAAAAAAGAGAGAGAGAACACAGCAGCAATATGGAATAACTGAAGCTCATTGATCTGAAATACTCTCTAATTACCACTTTAAGGGCAGAACACCTGCTTTACCAAGGGAGCAGGCGACTGCTGTGCACCGCCTCTTCATAATTACAAGGAAATAGTGGCCCAGGGTTTCTCTTGACTCCTACCTCATCTCTGGTTTTAGGTCCTGCAGGTGGCCATTTGACAGAATACACAGTGGGTCTGATTTCATACCCTGTCTGCCAGAACCAAAGATCATCCCTCCTTTGCCTACCCCAGTATACCAATAATGCACAAGGCAAGCTTCAATAAAGGAAAAATGACATGCTGAAGTGAAAAGGAGATTTCCCCATGCCAGACCGAATTCATGATACCTACTAATGATTGCTTTCTTCTACTTTTTTTCTCCTATTAGAGAACTGTGCTTGGCCAGATGTTGTGGCACCTGCCTGTCATCCCAGCTCTTGGAAGGCTGAAGCAGGAGAGCCAGAAATTTAAGACAAGCCTAGGAAGGCCAGCTGTGGTAGCACACCCTAATCATTCCATCACTGGGAAGTCAAGACAAGAGGCCTGCTGAGAGATGGTGGCTACTCTGGGTTATGTAATGAGTTCCAGGAAGCCTCTGATACAAAGCGAGACCATGTCTCTAAAACAAAACAAACATCATGATGATGGACTAAACCTCTGAATTGTAAGCCAGCCTCAATGAAATGTTTTCCTTTATAAGAGTTGCTGAGGTCATGGTATCTCTTCACACCTACAGAAACCTTAGTAAGTTTAAGGCCAGCCTGGGCTACATGAGACAGGACACTACACACACACACACACACACACACACAGAGAGAGAGAGAGAGAGAGAGAGAGAGAGAGAGAGAGAGATCTTGGTTATCATGCTTTCCAGTGTTTTATTTATTTCTTTTTTCTTTTTTTATTAGATATTTTCTTTATTTACGTGTCATATGATTTCTCCTTTCCCAGTTTCCCCTCCAAAAAACAAACAAACAAACAAACAAACAAACACAACAAGAACAAACCCCTGTTGTCTCCCCCTCCCCATGCTTGCCACCCAACCCTCTCCCACTTATTGGCCCTTACATTCCCCTACATTGGGGCACAGAATCTTCACAGGGCCAAGGGCCTCTCCTTCCATTGATGATCAACTTTGCAATCCTTTACTATACACATGCTGCCAGAACAATCAGTCCCTCCATGTATAGTCCTTGGTTGGTGGTTGGGTCCCTGGGAGCTCTGAGGGCACTAGTTAGTTCATATTGTTGTGCGTCCTAAGGGGCTGCAAACCCTTCAGCTCCTTTGGTCCTTTCTCTAACTCCTTCATTGCGGATCCTGTATTCAGTTCAATGGAGGGCGGTTTCCAGTGTTTTAATGGAGAAGCTAGGCAATAAGATAGTGAGGGAGGGGGAGATAGATAGATAGATAGATAGATAGATAGATAGATAGATAGAGATAGATAGATAGATATAGATAGATATCTTGGTTATCATGGTTTCCAGTGTTTTAATGGAGGAGCTAGGCAATAAGGTAGTGAATATATGTGGGGTGTGTTGGGTAAGTGCTGTAAGGGAAGCAATGCAGAAGGCCGGGGGACCTGAGCTAGACAGGAGCTTCTGCTTTCACAAGGTGGCCAGGGGATTTCTTTCTAAGGAGACAGCATTTGAACGAAACAGGGCAGAGCTCTAGGACAGAAACAGATCTCTGGGTGGTGGATGAGCTTGCTTGGAAGGCCAGTGTGACTGGAATATATCAGAGGGACAGGAAGGCACTGTGGTTGGCAGGGGCAGACCATGGGGAGGACCTCTGCTCTAAGTGTGCCAGGGTTCCTTCACCCCTTGCCTCCAATGCTTAAAAAAGAGTTTTGAAATGGAAATCACTGGTAGCGCTACAAGGTGGGGTGTGTTTGTGGGAAGTGGGGTAGAGGTGGATTGAGGATAGAACGTGGGAGGAGGCTGGGAGGTCAGACAGGCTGGGCCATATTCCACACGGAACGGTAGTGGGAAGGAAGGCATGAAATACTAAACTCTCCAACGGCAAGGGGAAGGGAGTGGGACGGAGGATAACAAGAATAGAGATAATCTCATTTGAGGGCAGGATCTTCAGAGAAAAGGGCGTGTTTGCTTGCAACGAGGTCTTTCTATGCAGCAGTCTCTGGCTAGAACAGAACTCACTATGTAGACCAGACGGATCTTCAGTTCAAAGTAATCCACCTGTCTCTGCTTCTGCCTCCCAAGAGCTAGAATTAAAGAGTCATGTCACCGAGGCTCTCCTAGAGCAACAGTTTTTAAAATGGAGGAAGATGTATCTCTATTTTGTTAGGTGGAAAGGAAGAGACAGGGAAACAAGAAGACAGTCTGGGGGTGAGGTTCAGTGGGTAGAGTGATCGCTGAACACACACAAAGCTGTGGGTTCCACTCCCAGCCACATAAATCAGGCAGGGTGTGCTTTACTGTCACCTCACCATTGGGGAGATGAAGGCACGAGGGTCAGGAGTTTAAGGATCATCCTCAATTACACAGGGACTTTGAGACCAGCCTAGGCTACAGGCCACCTGTCTCAGCAACAACAAAAAGGAGAACAAGACGATCTAGGGCCCTGGCATCTCCCTAGTTCAAATGTACTTATACATAGCACATGCAAGAGGTGATATTGACAGCCAGCATCCAATCCAATGATGCTATGACAACTCCTGTGATACAGCAACCTGGGGGACTGGAGGCCACATCTGTGAGGAGATGCAGGGGCCGCCATCTGCACGGGCTGCATTATTTAACTGCACTGGCGCTGATTAACATTTGCTGTAACCTATGGTAATGGGCTCTGGGGCTTTGCGTGGCTGCTGCTCGGTGGCAGCTGATGTCTCCTGTTCCAGCCTTAAAACAGGATGCTTTAATTTTTAATGGAGCACATGTTCGATTGGCTATACAAACAGGCTAATCTGCAGAGCATGTGCTTCATAACGAGCCAGGCTCCGCAGCCAGAATACCAACACGCCCTTGCCACCAACCCTGGACATTCAGAGCCAAGGGTGGCTGCAGCCAGAGGCACCTGTGATCTTGGCTTCAGGGTGCCTGTGAGGCCTAGCTGCTGGGGGAGAGAAAGCATAAAGGTGGGCATGTGGTGGATGGAGGCCCTCGGTGAGGAGCCAGATGTGGCATTAAAGATGGAAACTCCCCTTGGATGTGTGGGCATGACTAGAACGAAACACGTGCATCCAACAAAAGAGGTTCCCCACGTCTGGCTCAATGAGAAAATTGCTGTTTGCCATTGTTGTTGTCCTTGCTTTTGAGACAGGGTCTCACATAGGCCAGGCTGGCCTCAGACTCACTATGTAGATGAGAACGACCTTTTAGAGTCATGTTCTTCCTGCCTCCACCTCCCCAGTGCTACAGGCATGTACCACTATGGGAAAATATTTATTTTTGTGTGTGTGCATGCATGTGTGTCTGTGTGCATGCATTATGTACACATACAATATGCATATGCGGAGGCCAGAGCAGAAAACTCCCTATCCTGCTGAATCATCCTCTACCTTATTTCAACAAGACTGGGTCTGTGCTGGCTATTTTTACATGTCAACTTTCTACAACCTAGAATCAGTTGATAAGGTGGTCTTCATTTAGGAACTGCATAGATCCAGCGGACCCATGCACATGTCTGTGGGGGAGTATCTTGACTGTTAGTTGACTCAGCCTACTGTGAACTGTACCCTTCCCTGTGCTGGGGGTCCTGAGCTGTAAAGGAATAGTAGTATGGGGGTCACAGATGCATAAAAGGACCATATGGGGCTTTTTATACATATGGTTGTTAAGATTCAGACTCAGCGCCTCATGCTTGAGCATCAAGCACTCTCATATACTGAGCTACATGATCGGAATTTAAAGACCAATAAGGCCCAGTCTCTGACCTTACACATCTAAAGCGGTAACTAGAACATTAATGGGGGAAGCAAGTGACTAATTGGACATGAGCACAAAGGTCTGTGGGAGCTTGGAGGAAGTAAGTGTCACGAGGAGTGCACCTGTGGTAACTGAACATAGCAGCCAGTGATAGAGCAGCATTGGTATGGAGTGGTTAGGAGAGCCGGTCATAGTACTGAATGCAGCAATTACACAGAGATACCTCACGAGAGGTTAGACATTTAGGTCCAAGCTTAAGAGGGAGAGAGTTGGAGAGAGAAACAGACGGTCACCGATTAATCCGGCTAATGCTGACACAGGAAAGCCCTGACTGGAGGATGTCGGGGGAGGAGTAGCACATCTAAAGGTAAAGCTTGGAAAAAAAAACTGATGCTCATCTTATAGGACAGTCACAAAGAGTATTCCCAAAGAGGTGGGTAACAAGATGCAGGAAGGGAAGTGCCTAAAGGGAGCTAGCACAAGCCCTGGGGAAGCCGGTGAATTCCTGGCAGGCTTATTATCAATGTAACTGTCACTATCCAGAAACTCTCACTCCACACATGCTATAATCAATCCCAGAATTTAGGAGGCTGATACAAAAGAATTAATGTGAGTGCATGGCAATCCTGGCATAGAGAGTTAAGTTCCAGGATAGAATGAGCTACAGTGTAAAATCCACATCCTTGGGATTAAAGACCAAAGTGATACACCCTAGAACCACATGACCAGATAGGCCTGTGGGAGATTGTCTGGATTACTAACTTAGTGATGTTGGGGGCTCCAGCCCACTGTGGGCAGTACCATTCCCTAGGCAGGTGGTCCTTCACTGTGTAAAAAAAGCTAGCTAAGGTGGTTGGAGTGATGGTTGGAGTGAAAAGCACTGGCTGCTACTGCAGAAGATCTGAGTTTGGTTCCTAAGCAGCCACATGGTGGCTCACAACTATTCATAACTTCAGTTCCAGGGAATGTGATGCCCTCTTCTGACTTCTGTGTGTACCAGGCACACATATGGTACACATACATACATGTAGGCAAACACTCATACACATAAAATAAAAATAAATAAAACTTAAAAAAAAAAAGTGATTGGACTAAGCACGGGCCTCTAAGCACACCAACAAGCAGCATTTTTTTTCCATGGGTTTTGCTTTGAGTTCCTGCCTTGACTTTCCTCAGTGATGGGCTATGATTTACAGCCAGAAAAGGCTTTTTCTCCCCAAGTTATTTTTGGTCAAAGTGTTTTATCATAGAAAGCAAGCTAGAACAACCTTACCTCTTAAGAACATCTGGGGCTGAAGGGACGGTTCAGTGGATAAGAGCACGCGCTGCTGTAGCATGGGCACTTGGGCTTGGACCTGAGACTCGCTTCTGCCAAGTCTTTGCTTCAGATAGGACATAGTATCCGTGTCCAAGGTGTTACTCAGTGGATAAGGGTCCCTCTGCAAGACTGTGATACCGTATCTTCCTTTGGGGTGTTCACAAAGTGCACTTTAGCAAACTCAAGGCTTGGAGAAGTGCTTCAGTAATATATATATATATATATATATATATATTACATATTTTATATCACATACATACATACGTCCATATATCTATCTATCCATCCATCCATCCATCCATCCATCCATAAATACATAAATACATACATACATACATATATACATACATGGAGCTACCAGGCTGGGACGTAGTGGTAACGCTTTCTAGAGTCTCCTAGTGAGGGGCTGGGGGTGAGGCTCAGTGGTAGAGCACCTGCCTAGGATCCCCCAGTGAGGGACTGGGGGCGTGACTCAGTGGTAGAGCCCCTGCCTAGAATCCCCCAGGGAGGGGCTGGGGGCGTGGCTCAGTGGTAGAGCCCCTGCCTAGAATCCCCCAGTGAGGGGCTGGGGGCATGGCTCAGTGGTAGAGCCCCTGCCTAGAATCCCCTAGTGAGGGGCTG